>KQ987736.1:0-11529 GCA_001598015.1 Dorcoceras hygrometricum
GTTTACATAAGTTGATACGACATCGTTTTGCCTTCGTAAGATTCAGCAGATGGTCTTGTGATGATATAACCAGCAGGCAGCTACAGTACATCCAGTCGAGAGCAACAGCGTTATATTCAACCAGTCGAGGATGCATAGCAAACGATGTCGTTTGAATAAGTTGATACGACATCGTTTGATCTAACCAGTCGTTGGGAAATCCAGTCGCAAGATTTTCACGACCAACGACTGGACAACCAGCTGCAAGTACATCCAGACGCAATCAACAGTACATTCAGACGAGAGCTACAGTAGACCAGCTGTTGATATGCATCCAGTCGCAAGATGATGTACCAGTCGCAGCAGTTGTAAGAGACAATCAGTAGCGAAGCAGTTGACGAATTTCTACGAAGAGTTATCAAAGCTGGATGTCAACTGCTGAGCTCAATTCAATGGTTGAGATTAAGTCGTGCAAATTGCCTGGATTTCAGGGAACAAGATTTGTACTATTCTGGGAAATAGTACAATTGACAGAGGAGCGTTGCACGGAAATGAAAAGTAGACGACGAATTAGCCTTGAAAAGCGCAGAAGATATTTGGGATTTATCTAACGGCTATATTCGAACAGAGGCTATATATTTGAGAAGAACGCCATTGAAGCAAGATGTTGTTAAGAGCGCTGTTGCAGAAATACGTTGATCGCACAGTGCACCAGCAGAGGGAAGAACACTGGAAGATGAAGCAGTCGACAATCATTCTAGAGAGGAGCTTATTGTAGTGTCGACTGCTGAATCTTCATTAACTCGTTTAGGAGCATTTCCCTAGTGTGTGAGAAACAGAGAGTTGAGAGCTTCATTGTAAAATCTCACACACAGAGATTCATTCACATCCATTGGTGAATGAATCTCAAAACCTTCACAAACAGTTACCGTCCAAGCATGATGACGTAAAACTCATGTGTATGTAGTCTTTGAACAGAGACGTAAAACAAGTTCCAAGTGAACAGCCGAGGGCTGGTAGAGTCTAGGAGTCCATACAAGTGTTGCTTGTGTGGGTGGGTGTTTGCAGATGTTCTGTAACCATCAAAGTCTTTAGTGGATCCTTCCGAGGTGGAAGAAGGGGATATGTAGGAAATTGAGGTCCGAACTTCCAGAAACAAATATGCTGCGTATCGTATTTCTTTAAGCTTTCAACACCTGCATATTTACTTTAGCATCGCACGCCTTAACAGATTTCAGCACTCGCATAATTCAGCACTTGCATTCTACGTTCAGCTTTCACGCATACAGTTCAGCACACAAGCACTTGCACAGTTTCGAACAGATTTATGTTGCACATAAATCTGTTTGAATCGTTTTAAAATATTAGGATTCAGTTCTGGTATTTTTCGCATGATTTTAAATTCATACCAGATCTGTCTCCGGTGCTCTTGTGTTTATTTTAAGTGTTCAAGAACAAGAGGTATTGCACCTCATTGTGATAAGCAGCACGCAAACTTTTAATCGCTCACATTTAACCAGCGGCTGCTAAGTTCCTTCGAAAAACAGGGACCAACACAACCAACAATATGAATATGTATTGATTCTCATCAAATTTTCAAGCGGGAAAATGTTGACAAAGCTGGCAAAGAATAATAATTGTTGGCTTTGCCAACAAATGACACGTGAAGGCAAACTCATTGTGAATATGCGTTGCTTAAGGCTGAGGAGCTCTATAAATAGGATGATATAGAGCTCATCCGTGTATTGTTCAAAATATCCAAATCACATTCCCACTGATATCTTATATATATATATATATATACAAATTTGATATGGTGGGCACCATATATGGGTAACATGTGGGCATCAGGCTGACGTGGCAGCACCAAGAAGTGTCACGTCAGCCTGGTGCCCACATATGGTGTCCACTGTATCAATCCTTTATATATATATATATATATATATTAACATGTACATATAATATTTGTGAGATGTATTACTCTTGTCTTAAGAGAGTGTGTGTTTCTTTGAGAACACAGCGAGATGGTGTATATCTCAAAATATTATAATGGAATTTTTCATCTTTTCCGTAGGTTTTATTTTAATAATTTTTAGGGGTTTTTCACGAGGACTTGCTCCCGATCAAACCAGCGTTGTTTATCTGTTTAAATTCAATGTCCAGAGACTTCACAGCACTTTAGGAAACAAGAACTTCTCTTGGCTTTCTTCCCTGAACTTTGTACATCCCAGTAGTTTTGAAAGAAACAACAACAGCTCTGTAAACTCAAATATCTCTAAAAACTGAACCTTTCTGCCATTTTAAAAGAACAGAGCACTATCTGCGAACCCATAATTTTACAAAACCCTTTTTGAAAGGAAACAAGCTCAGTTAAACGGAAACCATAACTACACAGGTAAGCATTCAAACTGGAAGGAACAATATTATGCTATCATGGGCACATCAAAGAACGGTACTAGCTTGCCTGGAAGACGAACAACGGCGTGAACAGACACCCTGGTTGGAACTTCCCACGAGCACTTTGAAGCTTCTTTAGAAAATTTGTAGGAAAGTTACGTTTTCTGGCTACTCAAAGCAGAGGGTTTTACCCATTTAAAAGAGCTCAATTATTGAAGTATGGGCGAAAGAACGTACACAGTAAAGAAATAATGGTGTTTGAAATCATTTGGTTTGAAAAGCTGTCACCCATTTATTTTTATTTTTTTTAAAAGAGATATTTTAATTTTAAACATTTTCTTTAAAAAGAACAATTTAAATTAACACTTTGAATTAACTATTTAAAGCCTCTCTTTTTTAAAAAAAAAACTCGAATCATGCTCGGGTTAATCCCTTCCGGAATACTCCGTGAACCGTGTTCTAATTCGAAACTCAAAATCAACACAGATGCAAATTGAAGTGCTGAAGATGCTGAACAATAGCAATCTAACCCCTTTGGGAAAGAAAATGAATAATATGTGGACTTACGGATTTTTGGGGCGTTACAGCGTCGGAAGCGTGTCCGGCGAAGCCCCTCCGATGCTTAAGTCAGGCAGTGTGTAGGAGAGAAGAGCGAGAGCAAAATATATGCGGTGAGAGCAATGAGTGCAAGAATGAATGTGTGTATAATGAGAAGCATACCTGGTATTTATAGAGGGGCAATGACGGTGGGAAGAGAATATCTCGACGGATATTCTCCGCGATCCTCGGGATCCTCTTGCCTAAATACGAAAAGGTGTATCGCCCCAAAATTCTTCAAATAAGGAAAGACGTATCCAGGCGGGATTCATTTGCACAAGGAAAGACGTATCCAGGCGGGACTCTTCACCACGTCGAGACATTGTCCTCGGGAAACATTCCCGAACTGATAGTGAGTCCTCGGACAGACTCCCGATCTCCGCTATAGTCCTCGAGCGATTTTCCCTATCTTGGTGGCGTATGTCGGGGTTTCAAGTGAGCTGCTCGATCCTCGAGTCCCGAGGTGGTCATGGGGTAGGATGGGTAGTCTGGGGACTTGCAACAACAGGAATCATCGCTAAGCTTGATTGCCTCTTGACGTGGAAGATGGTGAACCCGACCTGTCCCAGATTCCTCAACTGCTTGTGCTCCAGTAGCTGCCGCATCTGAAAACTCTAAATCCCTCGTGGGTTCTTCTACAGTATGATGTACAGGAACTTGTTGTTCCTCTGTATCTTCTTCTGCAAAAAATAATTCAAAATGTGAATTATCTGAAGTTTGTACAGAGAGATGTTCTTCGGGAAAAACGGATATTCTCAAAGAATAAGTTGGATTGTGCTCATCGGGAGCTGACAAATACTCCGTCTGAACTGGAGCCTGTTGCTGCAAACTTGCAACCTGAGCCTGATACTCCTCCATATGAACTGGAGCCTATTGCTCCAAACTCTCAACCTGAGTCTGATGCTCATCACCTTCATCAGTATTATTTTCCTCAGTACAGTCAAGAGCTTTGTGCTCTACTGTCGTCATCGAAGTATGCACTATGTCTTCATGTTCCTGAGTCGGTTGCTTAACTGATCCAAACCAAAAGCCTGATCCATTCTCTGCTTGACCTACGCTCAAGTAAGTCTAGGGGTTATGTCTGCAAACTTCTCCTGAAGGACAGACTATTCAGGAAACTCAATAGGTAGACCGGATTGAGCACAGTGAAACCTATATTGTCCCTTGACTTGCTTCAGTTCTGCTTCAAGTAGACGGATAAAAATCAGATCGCGGTTTGCAAATGCTTATATTTATTAAAGTTCTTCCAATGTTCAGCCACTGAACGTTTGCAATAGTTTCTCTTGCAATCTGAAAGCAATAAGCTCCCTTCTCAGCAACAAAGCAGACACCTTGTCTGTCTCAGCCCATGGTAGTAAACAATTTTCAACCTTTATAAGATGTTCCACGAGCGTCATCGACTTGACTCGGTTCACCTCACCTCAGTCCGGAACCATTTCCATTGATCGAACATTGTACAAGTGGTGTCCACGACATGAAAGAATAGACTGAACTACCATCAAAAGTGTTCTTGGACTGGGTTTGGTCTATCCGCATCTTTCAGTACGGCTTTCCCTTATCTACCGGGTCAATCTTTGCAAGAAATGTGTTACCAATTGATCTCCTTGATATTGATGCCCTGCGAGCCGGATCAACAATCACCATATCTGGACCCTGCGGCTGAGATTTAGGAAAGTATGCAGCTAATTTTGTAGTCTCTGCTACACCAACAGGAATGGTAGCAGACTCTATAGCCTTAGCTACTACACCAGGAATGGCCGAAATGAGTGCAACCAGCTGTCTCTTTGAACGCACCTGCCGAGCTGGTGCAAAAACAGCACGAGACGCCTGAATATTGCTTGTTGTTGTCGTCATAGTCTCCAGGGGTTGCTCAGCAGTCTCTGAGTCGGTCTCATAACTCACACAAATAGGCTGTGAGACCCTGGAACTTTCCGTGGATGGTTTCATTTTCATGGCAGCTTCACCACCTGTTGCTTCCTTCTTTTTCTTTTCCAGTTGTTATCGCTTCAACTCTCCTACTCTAGTCCTTAAGAGCTTTCTGTTTCTCTTCTGCCGCTTTCTTTTCTTTCTCACCGATCTATCTCTTTCCTTCAACGAACTCAGAGGTAGAAGGTGCATCTTTCACCTTATAGGTGTGAACGGAATTGATGTTCAGCACCTTTAGTGGACCAAGAGCAACTGACTCTCCAAGATCCATACCAGGGAATTCCTCAAGTAACTTCCCCAGTTGCACTGCAAAGCCTTGTGACTGTCAGGCTGGGTTGCCACCTTAGCTGTAAAGATACCAAACAAGCCATTGGCCTGGTTCACCTTAATGTCGGTGCTGACTTAGTTTTGCATTAAAATGGTGCAATTTCTGCACTAAAATGATGTAATTTCTGCATCAAATACAATATTCATTTTCAACCCATTTACTTCAAATCTTACACCAAAAGGTATATTCTCGGAATATTCCCAATAAATTTTATTTATTAATTTCTTATATTTATATTTTAATTAAGTAAATATTTTAAAATATAAAAAATTAAGCTTATTTTTATTAAATACATTTAATAAAAAAATATAAAAATTTTAATAAAACGATATAATAGTTTAAATTTATACTAATATTAATAAAATTACTTAATTAAGTTAATTTCCTATAAATTTGATTTTTTTTATTTTTTTACATATAATATTTATTTTTAGTAATTATTATTTATAATAAAAAAATTATAAAAAAAAGGGAAAAGCTTTGGCTCAGGTTTGGAAAATTTTTGGTGCAGACTTTTCTTGCGCCATTTTTGGCGTCCAAATTTAACCTTCAGCACCAAATCTTCAAATTGGTCAAAAAATGGAGTAGGATTGGAGTTAGATTTTTACATCAAAATGGTGCAAATCTTCAAAATAGAGCAGGATTGGAGATGCTCTAAACGAGAGGAACAGTGCCTTATAATATATACTTATGCTCAATAATCAACCCTAAAAGTTTGGTTTTAAGAGCTTTTGTGAGTTTCTTTTATATTCTATAATGCGTTGGTGGGAAAAAGTCTTTTTGTTTAAGTGACAAAAACTCTATGCTGAATGGAATAATTTAAATCTTGTGGGAGGATTTCAACTCAAAAGGTATATTCAAATTACGAGGTTGAAAAAAATGAATTTCAAATTTGATACTGCCAAATATTCCGCATTGGGAGCAGCCAGGCAATCTTTCCTCTATGTCATGTCGAGAGGTTGATGTCGCGATTTTGATTGATCGGGAGCAGAATTAATTATGAAAAAATGTTAGAGAGCATCGGAAGTTTTTTTACCATGATCCATCCAATACTTAAGTTAGAACTTACTTGAGAGAATAGCGTCCGATATTTCAATGAGAGTATACGTATTCCCAACTCAGAAGTGTTAGGCAAAAGAATGGTAATAACATTCACAATGCAAAATAACAAGAAATAATCAGATTGGAGAACAACGTCAGGAACAGAAAGTAAATCGAGGCCTGTGTTCTAACACAGTTCCCTTAAAACAGATTCACCTTGCACCAGTGCTTCCAAGGACCAAGTTACGCGTGGTGTCTGTTTCCCAGGGTACAACGACGGAACCGAGCAGCTAACGGAAAGCACGAGGCTACGCTACACCGGCGAACTGAACCGCACCTGCACTGTATCAGCGTGGGAACGTGGAGAGAATGGAGAGAATTGAGAGAATGGTGTGAATGGTTGTCTTGTGGAATGAATGTCTCTTCGTGCATGTGAAGAGTCACGGGCATGTGAAGAGTCACGGGCATATGAAGGGTTTTCATTTATTCCAACAATCCCCCACATGAATGAAAACGATAGAAATCTTGTGATACAGTTTTATGGTTGAATCCTGCATAGGAGAGGTAGACATGTTGTCTTTGAACCTTCCCTCGTAAAGCACATCCATTTACTGGTGAATAGTAGACATGTTGTCTTTGAACTGTTCTACCGTTTGTGTAAGTCAAAATGCACTTCACACAGGATTCGTCCTGATGCAATTCAGTTCTCATGATTGTGTTCTTTTTGGCCATGAACACCTGCCTGGTTCTGCGAGGGCTTTTAGAATTGAGCCTTGCAATTCCTTTGAAGCGGCCCCACTTCTCTCTCGCATAGGTGATTCTCAGAATATCACTAATCTTCTGAACATCCAGAATCATTAAAAGCCGTATGCTTATCCTACACTCTCACTGTTTCATCATAGGAATGGATGAGGGTAACCCTCCCAGTGATCCATCAAGCCAATGCAATTAGGTTGTCCCATTGAACCTAGTTCTTGGGATCTCCAGTCAGCATAGGTTGGGTTTTCCTTTGCACCAACTTATTCTATAGGCTTAAGTCTCATTCCCCTCGATGACTTTGTGACTAACTCTGTATTTAACCCTTTGGTTAATGGATCTGCAAGATTATCCTTTGACTTTATATAGTCAATTGAGATCATTCCGGTCGAGAGTAGTTGCCGAATGGTATTGTGTCGACGACGTATATGTCTAGACTTACCATTATACATACTGTTATGAGCTCTAACGATGGCAGACTGACTATCACAGTGAATACAAATAGCTGGCGCAGGTTTAGGCCATCTCGGAATATCTTCCACAAATAACCGTAGCCATTCAGCTTCTTCACCGCATTTGTCGAGGGCTATAAATTCAGATTCCATGGTGGATCTGGCTATTACCTTTGAGGATTTCCACGTAATTGCTGCACCACCTAAAGTGAAAACGAATCCACTAGTAGACTTTGAGTCTTTCATATCAGATATCCAATTGGCATCACTGTATCCTTCAATAACAGCAGGATATCTATTATAGTGCAGTCCATAGTCACGAGTATATCTTAAGTATCGTAGCAATCGTACAATTGCTTTCCAGTGTTCAGCTCCTGGGTTGCTCGTGAATCGACTTAATTTGCTCACAGCAAACGCAATATCTGGCCTTGTACAAATCATTAAGTACATTAAACTTCCAATAACTCGTGAGTATTCTAGTTGAGAAACACACTCACCTCGATTTTTCGATAGATGTTGACTTGAATCTATCGGTGTTTTAGCCAATGCTAAATCATCTTTGTTGAATTTTTCAAGAATTTTGTTAACATAGTGTGACTGACTAAGTACAAGTTCTTCTGATGTGCGATGGATTTTGATTCCAAGAATCACATCAGTTAGGCCCATGTCTTTCATGTCAAATCTTGAACTCAACATTTTCTTATTGGATTTAACCATCTTATCATTACTTCCAATGATAAGCATGTCATCAACATAAATACACAAAATGACATATCCATCTTCAGAGTCTTTGATGTACACACATTTATCACATTCATTGACTTTGAATCCACTTTCAATCATTGATTTATCAAATTTTTCGTGCCACTGCTTTGGTGCTTGTTTTAACCCGTACAGGGACTTCACCAATTTACAAACCTTGTTTTCCTGTCCAGGAGCAGAAAAACCTTCAGGTTGTTCCATGTAAATCTCTTCTTCCAAATCTCCATTTAGAAAAGCAGTTTTTACATCCATTTGATGAACAGAATGATTCCGCAAAGCAGCAATGGCGAGTATCACTCTGATAGAGGTTATTCTTGTCACGGGAGAATAAATATCAAAGTAATCAAGTCCTTCTTTTTTACGGTAACCTTTGATTACCAACCTGGCTTTGTATTTATCAATGGTTCCATCTTACTTCATCTTCCTCTTGAATATCCACTTACAACCCAAAGGTTTGTTTCCGGGAGGAAGATCCACCAATTCCAACGTGTGATTTGCAGAATCGATTCGATCTCTGAATTAATTGCCTCTTTCCAAAGAGGACCTTCAGAGGAATTTATGGCATCTTCAAAACTTTGTGGTTCATTTTCCATCAGGAAAGTATAGAAATCTGGACCAAAAGATTTCTCTATCCTCGCTCTCTTGCTTCGTCTGGGTCCCACCTCATCGTCAACCTCTTGATCTTGTGTCACTTGACCATGTGACCTTTTTGAAGAACTAGGTTCTTCCCGAGACATGGTATTTGCTTTAACCCAAGGGGTGGTTGGGGTGGTGTTTTATACTACATTTTATATATAAAGTCGAATTAATATATAAAGTAGAATTCATATATAAAATAGAATTTTATGGAATGGATATATAAAGTAGAATTTTATGTGTATTTATAGGTCATATACATAAGAGATTTGGGGACATACATATATAGATTTTCTACTTTCTCTGCTAAAGGGAGGCTTCATCTATATATGTATTTTTTGTATGGGAACGCATGTTCGAGAATGAGGCATTTCTTGATTCCATTATTGTATTCTTATGGATATTAGAGAACTCAGACTTATACACAAGAAATCGATAAGCACTACTATTTTAAGCATATCCTATGAAAATGCAGTCAACGGTTTTTGATCATATTTCACCCTTTTAGGAGTCGGTACTACCACTTTGGCAAGACACCCCCACACTCGCAAGTATTTCTATGAAGGTGGTCTTCCTTTCCATAACTCATATGAACTTTTATTTTGTTTTTTTCGGGGTACCCCTTATTTAGAAGGTAGTTGGCTGTCAAAACAGCTTCTCCCCACATGTTGTGTGGTAAACCAGAACTTAGAAGCAGTGCATTCATCATTTCTTTCAAAGTGCGATTCTTTCTTTCGACAATGTCATTTTGTTGTGGAGAATAAGGTGCAGTTGTCTGATGTCTGATTCCATGCTGCACATAGCTCGGAAAATGGAGACTCATATTCTCATCCACGATCACTTCGTAGCGCTTTAATCTTCTTGCTAAGTTGATTTTCAACTTCGTTTTTGTAAATGATGAATTTTTCTATTGCTTCATCTTTGCTTTTAAGAAGGTAGACGCTACAATATCTGGTGCTATCGTCAATGAAAGTAATAAAATACTTGTTTCCTCCACGAGTTTGCACTCCTTTCAAATCACATACATCCGTGTGAATTAAATCAAGGGGTTCCGTATTTCTTTCAATTGTTTTGAAAGACGATCGTGTTTTTTTTGCTTCAACGCAAATTTCACATTTGTGGCTCTTTTATATTTGGAATGTAGGTATGTTATGTAAATTAATCAATCTGCGAATTGTGTCGTAGCCGTATTTCTTTCAATTGTTTTGAAAGACGATCGTGTTTTTTTTGCTTCAACGCAAATTTCACATTTGTGGCTCTTTTATATTTGGAATGTAGGTATGTTATGTAAATTAATCAATCTGCGAATTGTGTCGTAGTTTACGTGACCTAGTCTACCATGCCACAAGTAAGGAGACTCAAGCAAATAAGCAGAAGGATTAACTTTATTCACTTTGGGCTTAATAGCCATTACATTATCTTAAAAAAGCCATCACTCACATATCCCCTATCGGCACATTCCATTCTTAGACACAACGACCTTGTCAGACTCAAAAATAATACGAAAACCATGCTTATTCAACAGAGAACCGGATACCAAATTCTTTCTAATATCCGGGACATAAAGCACGTTGTTCAGAGTCAATTTTTTTCCAGAAGTCTCTTTAAGACGACCTTTCCTTGTCCCTTGATTTCAGAAGTTGCTGAATTTCACATGTACAACTTCTCACCATTTTCGGATTCTTGTAGAGTAGCAAACATCTCCTTATCGGAGCAGACATGTCGAGTGGCACCAGTATCAATCCACCACTCTCTTGGATTTGAACCAATCAGATTTACTTCAGAAACAACTTCACAGAGATTTATTTTTGAGACATCATGAGAGATGTCATCCACGGTGTTAGCCTCTCGGGCTCTCTTCGATTTCTTACAATTTGAAGCCTTGTGACCCATTCCATCACAATTGTAGCACTTTCCCACGAATTTCTTCTTGAAAGTGTCTTTCCTTACTCCCAATTTAGAGTCTTTTCCGGATGACCGTGGCTTCCTTTTCGCATTATATTTGTCGCCATGTTCAACAACATTTGCTTTGGCAACATTAGGAGTAAATAAACGCCTTTCAGAGTTCTATTGTCTTCTTCAATTCGAAGTCGAACAATAATTTCTTCGACGTTCATCTCCTTTCTTTTGTGCTTCAAACAATTTTTGAAGTCTTTCCATGTCGGCGACAGTTTCTCGATAATCGCAGCCACCTGAAAAGATTCACTTAAGGTCATCCCCTCAGCATGAATACCGTGGAGAATAAGATGGAGTTCCTGAACTTGACTTATAACAGGATTGGAATCCTGCATCTTGAAATCCAAGAATCGGCCAACAAGGAATTTTTTGGCTCCAGCATCCTCGGTTTTATACTTTCGATCGAGGGATTCCCACAGTTCCTTGGCCGTTTTCTTCTCACAGAAAACGTTGTACAACGCATCGGCCAGTCCATTTAGGACATAATTTCGGCATAGGAAATCAGAATGATTCCAAGTCTCAACAGCGCTGACAGATTCAGCATTATGTTCCCCTTCCTTAAGAGAAGAGTACTCCTCTGTGAGGAACCTAGCCAAGTTCAATGTGGTGAGGTAGAAAAGCATTTTCTGCTGCCACCGCTTGAAGTCCAGACCGTTGAACTTGTCCGGCTTCTCGGTATGGTTAACCGACGTAGTCACA
>KQ987736.1:12323-30185 GCA_001598015.1 Dorcoceras hygrometricum
ATTATTATTATTATTATTATTATTATTATTATTATTATTATTATTATTATTATTATTATTATTATTATTATTATTATTATTATTATTATTATTATTATTATTATTATTATTATTATTATTATTATTATTATTATTATTATTATTATTATTATTATTATTATTATTATTATTATTATTATTATTATTATTATTATTATTATTATTATTATTATTATTATTATTATTATTATTATTATTATTATTATTATTATTATTATTATTATTATTATTATTATTATTATTATTATTATTATTATTATTATTATTATTATTATTATTATTATTATTATTATTATTATTATTATTATTATTATTATTATTATTATTATTATTATTATTATTATTATTATTATTATTATTATTATTATTATTATTATTATTATTATTATTATTATTATTATTATTATTATTATTATTATTATTATTATTATTATTATTATTATGATCATCATCATCATGAAGATAATTGACAATTATTCGTAAATTATCAAATAATATGTACTATATAGTATTGATAATAATAAATAAACGCTATCATTAAATTTATACAAACTATTAACTTAATTTAATAATATACTTTTATCCATATTTTATTTATTAAATTAATGATCGTTCAACAAAAAATATTATTTTGTTAGTATATATTTATGTTATTATCATGTAATTTTTAATTATTAATATTATTATTATTATTATTATTATCATTTTTTAAGCATGGTAATATTAATATTTTCAAAATTATCATTTTAAATATCTTAATTTGTATATACTATTATTATTAGTTAAAAAAGGGAACCGAATGTATTATTATTATTATTATTATTATTATTGTTGTTGTTATTATTATTATATTCTTTTTATAGGCAAGAAGAAAACATCATGATCTATATTAATTCCTTGAGACAAAGTCATTGTCATCAATGAAACTGTGTCAGTGTAGTGAATCTATGTTTTCTGTCTTAAAGGACAAACAGATGATCTGTGAGCAATTCTTACACTCAGGTATTATTACAGGGGCTGATCATGTTTCGTCTGGTAAGCATGGAATTCCCTAGAACCAATATGCATTTGTTTGAATATTTTCACTCTACAAAAATAATAAATAATTAACTATTATTCAATGAGTAAAAGTGAGAATTGCTTATTTACCACAAACCCAAATATACGTTTATGAATCTGGTATAATACCACCCCATTAAAATGGTAAGTGATATATATATATAATATTAGAGAGATACATCTCAATAAAATAAACATTGTGTGTGTATATATATATAGAAATATGTATGTTCTTGTGTATTGCATCTATTCTATATTATTATAGTAAACTCTGTAGAAATAATTCGACACTTTTTAACGAATATACAATTATTTTAAATATTTAGTATTCAAGTGTAATAATGTAAATAATGACTTGAAAACTTGTCACGTTCTTTTCCAATATCCATTACCGTCTTGCACATACTTTTCTATTATCCATTATCTCATTATTTTAACATATAAACACAAATTCTAAATAAATTTAAATTTTTAAAAACTAGTTACAATTATATTCAAAATTTTAAAATCTTTAATAATATATAATATTTACATTTATTCACATATAACGTAACGCCTGTCTTCCGTGCACTGGTATACTACTGCGTACATTGTTCTGAAATTTATAGAATTCATAGCCTGATCAAATTCTTCATGAGCTTGAGCACTTGACTGGCAAATTCAAGAATGCGTACTTGATGTAAAAAAATAATTTGTAACTCTGCGAAATTCATGAATCCGTGTGGGATGAAAAGATAATTAATATATATAATCTTTTAGACTTTAATTGTGTTGAATTTCACAAACCCTCATCTCCTGCTCAACTTACATAATAATCAATAATTTATTAAAAGCAGTGGCACCAATGGTAAACCTGTATTTATAATACATGGAAAATTTGGTGAAAGTGAAGTGAGGAGTGAGACCTTCTTTTTCTCCTCTCCTATCATTATCCCTTCTCTCTGGCTTTTCTACTGTCCGATTCGATCAACTGTTTCCTCAAGATTCCATGAAGTAGATTTGTAAACCAAGATGCATTATATCATCAAACACATCCCAACAAGGGGGTTCAGTTCTCTATCACATTTAGCAAAGAAAACGATGCTTCTTCGATTCGATTCATTCACAGCCATACGCTCCTCCAGTATCTTACAGGTTCGTATGTGGTTACGATAAATGAAGCGGAATTGTTTGACAGAGGGGGCGAAAAGGATCGACCCTCCTCACTTAATTCCGAGATAATAATGAGTTTCTTTTAACTTCGTGTGAAAATATGATATTTGACTTTTTTATGCAGCTGATCAGGTTGAGACTAGGTTACATCTAGCAGGTCATGCTAGTTGAATCTCCAGTCAAGAAGCTTATGTAAAATTCTGATAAATAGAAAAGAGAACCCCCAAAAATTGAAAAAGATTAGGTTTTTTTAGTTTCATGAATTTTGTTTCTTCAAGGCTTTATGGATAGCTGCTCCAATGCATTGAAAGATCTATAGCCGCAAAGCTGCAAGGAGAATTGGATTATAGTATTATACACGTGCAGTTAGTCGAGCCCTCATCACAAAATGGATCATTTAAGCGGCCGGCAGCAGCCACCGGCCATTTACGGTGGCACCGGAGGTGGGCTGATGCAGTGGCAAAGAACTGCGTCCGACTTATTGGATGATCAGATCCAGGCCAGCTTCTATTGGCCTCAAAAACAGGAACTTGCAGCAGTAAATGTGGCTCCAGATGAGGTAAGTTTCATAAAAGAAAGACAGCAGTTATTGTAGCCTTATCAAATATTGCAGTCAGCAAAATTCAAGGGTCAATAATTTTTTTTATGCAGCTGTCTCTCCAAAAGTTCATTCCCAGTTCCTCGGATAACTCTCATCTTCAAGGGTTTCACTTCACTAGTCCCGCTACAGCACCCGAACGTTTAACTCCCGTTCCTTCTCAAATTACTTGGATCCCGAGCAGCAATATTGCAGAAAATGGAACTGCAAAATGGGGAGGAATCTTAGAAGGGCAAGGACTTGCTTTGTCCTTATCTTCATCCCTAACACAAATGGACGACACCAAATTCAAGAATTTAAGATTAGGACATGGGGAGCTCTACAGCCATGATCATGGAATTTTAGGACCTTCACGCCATACCTATGGATTCCACAATCCTGGGACAAACCAAAATCTCCTCCATTCTCCGAGGTTATTACCAGATCATCATCACGACTATCAGAATCATATCTATTTCGGCTTCGCAGAATCCGTTCGAATCACGACCGGTCTAAGGAATTCGGGGTACTTGAAGGCTGCACAAGAGTTGCTGGAAGAATTCTGCTGTGTCGGAAGAGGGCAGTTCAAGAAAGTAGGGAGAAACCCTAGTTCGATCTCGGATCATCCATTCTCGTCCAAAGATCGACACCCTTTATCCCCTTCTGAGAGGACTGGATACCATAGAAGGAAAATCAAGCTACTTTCAATGCTTGATGAGGTAGCTATACATTTATCTATGCATAAATACATATTGTACGTAAACTATTTTTTTTAATACTCTATCATAAATTAAAGTATGTTATATATGCCGAGTAATTATTGATGAAGCATCAGTTCTAGTTTTTCTGGCATGACAGAACTACAGTTTGGGGTACATGTTTTGTGAATTGTAGGCATGCCTCCATTATAGTAGCTGTGAGTCCAATAAACATTATAGAATTGTTTACATGTTTTTCTGCTCAAGCACAATATGGCTTGTCTGTGCTTCATTGGGGACCATATTTTCCACTTGATTGTTTCTGTATAATGATTGAACTAGAGGTTTTAAATATTGGAAGGTGGTGAATTATTGGCTGGCTCTGGTTAAAAACAGAAAAGGTCCTAATTAAACAATTAGAACCTCATCCCTCAAGGTTGCACATATTCATCTTACACTAACGATTTAAAAAGCTTAAACCCAAAAATCAACTACCCATCCCGCAAGGTTGCCCAAGATTGTGTAAAATATCCGAGTATTGAAAGATGATGTAGAGTTAGTACTGAGGGCTGTATAGTTTGAAAAACCATAACTTTTTTTTCGATGCAATCGCAATATCTTGATCAAATAATCATTATTAGAGGTAGAGTTATAACTTGATGGCCAATAGTTAATTGCTAGTTGGAATACATGTGGACAAGGGAAATGTTAAAAAGTAACAGTTGCTTTTGCTTTTCTTTTCTTTTCATTTCCTTTTTCGTTTATGATATATGCTGGATTAATGATTCGGGGACTGAACTAAGACGTTGCGCTGCTGCACGATTTGAACTAAAAAAGATGCATTATTCTTACCAGTTATAGTTTTTGGTGCAAGAACAATGATTTCATAACTCGATGTTGCATTATAATATATGTCAGGTGGATGCAAAATACACTGAATACTTTGAACAAATGCAAGCCATTGTGAAGTCGTTCGATAACATTATCGGGCAAGGGGCGGCTTACGCATACACGGGGCTTGCTCAGAAGGCGATGTCGCGACATTTCAGGTGCATAAAGGACGCCATAGTAGGGGAACTGAGGCTGAGCTGTGAAGCTTTAGGGGAGAAAGATGTAGCAGGAGGGAGTGGGTTAACAAAGGGGGAAACACCGAGGCTGAAAATTCTTGAACAAAAATATAGGCAACAAAAGGCGATTGAGCATATGGGAATGCTGGATCCTGAATCTTGGAGACCCCAAAGAGGATTGCCTGAGAGATCTGTCAACATTCTGAGATCATGGCTTTTTGAGCATTTTCTACATCCGTATACTCTCTCTCTCTCTCTCTCTCTCTCTCTCTCGATTTGATTCGATCGCATATACATACATACAAACAAATGCCAGCAGACATTTTATATAACTTGGGAACAGTGTCTGCTATGATGTTTTTCCACTAAATCTGTGAAATAGGGTTCTTGATTCGTTTGCCATATATATATGATCACAACACTTTGAAATTTGATCCGTTGCTGGAAAGGACTTCAAAGTCCCTTTCTACATCCTAAGCTTGACTCGTATTAGACCATATTCGATTTGATGCACGAATTCTATGATATTCTATTTATTATCCATAGATTATAATATTTCATTATCTCAATCCACGAGTCAAGCGGTGTGTATCATGCGTGTGGAAATTGAGTGCAAAAATCATTTTTAGTGAGTAGTTTTCCATTTCTGTGAAACTTTACTTATTATGAGTTTACAAATATAATTATGTGATAAAAGTAGCGTATATGTTAAATGAGACATACTTCTAAAATTAGATATTTTTATTAGATATTGTGGATTTTTCAATATATATATACCTCACACATGGATAACACACACACACACACACGAGTGTGAGTTTGTTTTTTATATGATTATTTGTAAGTTGATTTCTTGACAGTGTCTGTCTCTATGCAACATAGTTTACTATCTGCTATTTATCGTACAGGAGCTTGATTTTCTGACAGTGAATTTTCGCATTTTTTTTTTACCCATCGAGAGTTTTCCAAGTAGCTGTTTGTTTTCTAGCCTTTTGTTCAGTGCATGTTATTGTTTTAGGATCGAAATTATGATTTTTATTCAAATCGATCAGTTATAATTTTATCATTTCATCATTAAATATTTACTTTATTTGATTTCACTTAGTACTATTGAGACTGTAGTTTTAGTAGAAAATGAATTGTTTTCTCACTATTTGACCAGTTGAACTTCAAATATCTAGGATCCACTGGACTAATATTGTGATTGCATCAATTTGGATCTTCATTGAAACTTCTAGTAATCAGTGAAAACATACAATCTTTACTTCAAATTTGAAGTCTTCCGTCATATCGGGTGAATAAAACAAAAAAAAATTTGGAGACTTCCGAAAAGAATTAAGAAAAATTTGCTAACAAATCCTCTCTGAACTGTACATAATTCCACTAATTAATTAAGGAAGGATTCAAGAACTTTGGATAAGATCACAAATCCGTCGAAGTAGGTTTGTGGTGGGGATTGGTTGGTGTGTAGATGGAGTTGAATAGACGCACCTAAGGATTTTAAAAACTTTTGCGGTAGGACTTTATCGGTTCGTAACTTATCAGATATTAGAAATAACTTGTAAAAGTGTGGAACAAATATTCTAAAAATCGGTGAAATAAGAAACCGGTTTGAGCATGTGTTGAATGAAATAATGCTAAAAAGATAGCATTGCCTTCGGATAAAACTTTTTATCCACTCAAAGTTTTCTACAGATAAAATAGCACTTTGTTATTTTATCCGCTTACTCAACTCACTCTCATTTTTAGTTCATTGACTACGAATGCAGACAAAACATGAGAGTATGCAATGCACGTAAAGAAATGAATCGAGACACCAGGGATTGTTTATGGAAGTTCGAAAGTTCAACCATTTTACATCTACAATCTGTTTTCGAAAGATTGCACTATAAAATTTTGATTTATAAAATTTTGAGTACAACCCACTTTAGTCATATGACTTATACATTGTCTACTCTCAAACTCCCCGTATCTATCTTTTGATTTTAGGCCGAAACATCATAATTTGTATAATGTTTAATGTCTTTATGGCAAGTCTATATATACAATATTCTTTGTCTTTATGTAAAGACTACATCGTCAACTATTTGTTAAGCACTTTGTTCTCTTATATGTGAACCATGGTGTGTCTGTTAAGTGGTTTTTTTATTGGTACTCTTGATAATTTCATCACACATGGGTGAGAGAAACTCTAGTCTTTTTCCTATTTGTTATGTTGATTTTGTGAGTTTTTCGTGCTTCCTTTCCTTCTCTCTTATTAATTAGCTCTAGCTCACTCTTCAGTCGTTGTTCGCTAAGCTCTTTTATGTATATACCCTCCCAAAGTTTAAATCATGGATGCAACTATCATCTTACAACATTCGAAAGCATCTGATTTGACTCTTCATCTTTGCATTTTCAAACTTTGATAACTAATCAAGATAATGCAGTAAACTTTCTTTATTTGTTTGAGAAACTCCTGTTTCCTATATTCGGACTAAATTCGTCTATCATATATTGGCTACTTCGTATACGGTCATCTTGTCCGAATAGACTTTACACTTTATCCGGTCTTCTCCGCATCTGTCAGCTTCTTTCTTTGTCCGGATAGTCTACTCAATCCGATCTTCTCCGCTACTTCTTATCCAGATAACCTCATTATCCGATATTTTTTTTTGTTTTGCACCTGCTCACTTGTGTTAATATAGTAACAAGTTTTATGTTATAAAACAGAAAGTATATCTGTATGAAGACTCATCTGTTTCGAAAAGTTGTTACTTAGATTTTATGACTCCCATCCCATGAATGAGTTTCATTAGTTTGATGAATAACATGTGTGGAGTTTCGTGCAATACTATCTCTATATTCGTCACCTTTTCATCTTTTCGTTGAGATAATATACCTGCATAAATCTTTATATCCATATAATTAAACATTATTTTTTGTCTGATAAGGTACCCAAGTGAAGCGGACAAACATTTGCTGTCTCGACAGACTGGATTATCTAAAAATCAGGTACTCATTACGTCTTTTGGTGTCAAAATCGATGCAGAAATGATATTTCATTTTCACATTTGTTTTTTAATCCATATTCTGCCTACATCATTTTTTTTTCATTTCATGCGTTTTATTTATATATATGTATATATGTGCTACACGAATCCTTTACATATACGTAGTACCGTGTGACTTAACATTTTTTGAAGTTGGTGATTAATTATTGGCATAATCAAATGAACACACTCACACATAAACATATGAAATATATAAACGAGAAGAACATTGTGTCTGATCTTGGATCTGAAACCCCAATACGGGGTATTAATAATTATTATTTGAAATGTTAATTCGATCCTTTTTATTAATCTGTATTTTCAGTTGCATGTCTTTGTTATGTGAATGTAGTTACATTATTTTGAATTTTCTATGCATATTGATATGATTTCGTAAAGTTTAATTTTGTCATAATTTATTTTGTATATCCATTCTTCACGTACTATCTGAATCGACTTATTTAATTATAACTACAATATAATAGTCAGCATGGTACACTAGCTACTGAATGAACTGAATCCAATCTTGCAACAAAAGAATTTATTACACATCACCGAATTCATGTTTTCCAGGTTTCCAACTGGTTCATAAATGCGAGGGTTCGTCTGTGGAAGCCTATGGTGGAAGAAATGTACAATAAAGAGTTTCAGGAAGAGGCACAACACACAGCACAGACTCCAATATCTTCAATATCAGGGGGACAAAGATTGGAAGTTAATGCAGCAGAAAAGGACCCTTCAAGAAGCACCATTAATCATGGCCATGGTACTTCGAATTCTTCGTCGTCGGACGAAGGCATGGCGGCGATCCGTGGCGGTGGCGGGGACGTGGTTCGGGTATTGAATCCGGCAAGGGACGTGTCGCTTACGTTGGGGCTTAGGCATGGTGAAAATGTTCCAAGAATGAGCCAACTTTCGACCCGAGACTTCCGAGCCTACTGAAAAAAATTTGAGCCATTGATTAGTTTAGGCAAAGTGTGAGATTATTGGGTTTTCGTTATGTTTTGAGTGCAACTTGTAAATAGATGAGGAGAGAATATAATTGGTGTTGGAACAAGGATTTTGGACCTTTTTCCAATGTAAATTTATGGTTGTGAGGTTGTTGAAAATGGTCGATCGTAGAGATATTGAATCTTGTGCATCGACAATTTTCCACGCAATACGAGATTTGATTTCAATTCCTGAAACCAAATTGGTGGATGTGGCATTCTTATTGGGCTTTACTCTTTAGCTATATAACCTGGTTCATTGGGCTTTGCTTCTTGCAAGAGCGTTCACTAACATAAATTTCTATTAACTCAAATTAATACGTTGAATGAGATTGATAAATAAGCAGCTGACATCGTGGACATAAATTTCTATCAACTAAAATTAAATAGTTGCGTCGGGTTGTCGGGCACCCCGTCGGGCGTCGAGCGCTGAAGGGTGGAGAACGCTTCTTCCTGGTATCTGCAGCCACAAATCACAGAGCAGAGGGCGTCGGAAGTGTGTCCGACGAAGCCCCTCCGATGCTTAAGTCAGGCAGAGTGCGAGAGCAAAAGCGAGAGAAAATATATGCTGTGAGAGCAAGTGAATACGAGAATGAATGTCTCCAGAATGAGGGAGCATACCCAGTATTTATAGAGGGGCAATGACGGTGGGAAGAGAATATCTCGACGAATATTCTCCGCGATCCTCGGGATCCTCTTGCCTAAATAAGGAAAGACGTATCGTCCCGGGATTCTTCAACTAAGGAAAGACGTATCCAGGTTGGATTCTTCATCACGTCGGGACATTGTCCTCGGAAAACACTCCCGAACTGGTAATGAGGCATCGGGCAAAACCCGATCTCGGAGCGAGTCTTCGGAAAACCTCCCAATCTTGGTAGCGTAGATCGGTCTACGGTTCGGGCCCTGCTCGATCCTCGGGTCCCGATGTGGTAATATGAGACATCAAGATTGATAAATAAGCAGGCTGACATCGTCGACATCTTATACGAGCATCTGTGTGGGTATCTGATGATGTGACAACAGTATGAAGTACTATCTCATCGTATGTCCGTATAATTACGCACACAAATGTCCGCGATATCAATTTTTGATAAATAAGAATGTAACTAAATAAGCATAAACTATCTTAAATATAAAAATATTAGTATTATCTATTACTATTTAATAAAGCAAGAGGGTGGCATGCAACTAATTTGGTGTGCATTTCCAAAAATAGTACCAAAAATAAAAAATTAGATCAGACACGCAATGTGATAATAATATTCTCGATTAAATAAAATTCTATTTTTACCTGTAGTTAACGAATATGTTCATGTTGTCGATGATTATGATATAGATAAAATGAAAAAATATTAATGATTGATAATATTTGGATGGAAAACATATCTTGGCAGAATAAAGGAAGGAGGGATCGAAAATTTATTATAAAATAAAGCAGGTAAGAGTGGAATTTAGTTCGGTCATCACTGTATTCCAGATACTGCATAATCTTTCCATCTAAAGATTCCGCACTTGACGATGCCAGGCATCGAAATGTTGTAAGAATCGAAGGTTCTTTTTTCGCCCCCAATTCTAGTTCTGGTTTCTTCTTGCGTTAATTTTTTTTCCAATTTTTGTTTTGATTACCAGTTTTGTCTGGATGCTGTCTCAGCTTTTTAGGTCAAAGTAGATAAATTTACATATATTGGAGCGAAAGTTTTAGTTTTTACGTTTTACTTTGTGTTGCATCTGTTGCATTTTGTTTTGGTAGTTTCTTTTTTATGGATCAGTTTGCTGAGGAACTATTATGACTAAAACTTGGATAATGGATGTTCTTGGATTTTTATGTCAATGGGCAAACTTGTGTCGCTTAATCATTGTCAGACTTGCAACGAGTGTCATGGAACAACATTTGAGGAAAAAAGAAGAAAACCAGGGAATTTGGAAGTAAGCAGTAAGAAGTGATAAAAGAATGAGTTGCTGGCACCAATTGTCTTCTGATTAACAGCACTAGAGTTTAGAGGCAGAATTTGATGTCGCTTTTTAGTCTGCTCGTAACCGGGTTGATCTTTTGATTGATGCTATTTGTGTGTATTAGTGGTTTGATTATGGTGTCCAAGAAGTAATTTGAGGTGCTTTGTCCTTGTCCCTTTTTGTCTCAAATTTCACAAGATTTTGTGATGTGTGAGATCGCATAAACTTGAAATTAGAACATTGTCCAAAGAATTACCTTTATCTCGAAGCAAGAACCGAAATCTTCCGTGTACTGGTTTATTAAGTAATAGTCGTGAACAGTAAAGAACCTGCAAAGACACATTGTCTGAGTAAACTGAAACTGATTTTGCAACCTTTGTCAATAATTTGACCTAGAGATGGAACAAGGAATGAACTTTTATATTGACTTTATTTATGTTTGAGCAGAGCGTTTTGTTTCTTGCTGTAGGGTGGCAGCTTGGCAGTTTAACGTTTTCTTCATGCTTTTCTATGGGAATAAGTCTTGATGGAAGTACAATGTATTTTGATCTCTGAAGTCTGGTTGCTGAACATTGTTGCCCTCCATGAGCAATATGGTAATCTAAATTTCAAGATCTCACCATTTTATCAGCTGATTAGATTCATTTTTTGTTAGAAATAATTGTCATTGTGTGCCTGTGTATGCTGCGCTTACGCCTGGATGCTTTAACATCTATGCAGGCATATACTTGTTTCATGTGCTGTTAGTGCCAGTTTGATTCGAAACATTTCAATGCAATGACAGAGACTATATGGCATGACCTGATTGCTAATCTTTCAAAGCATTATCCAAATTAGGCAATATCTGAACTGCTAATGGGTTCCATTCTTAGGTTTGACCATCTGTAAAATGTGAAGATAATTTCATTCCCGTCCATGTTACACTTGATATTCTAGTTTTGCTGAAGAAGATAAACTGTGAAGTTAAACAAAAAATCTTTGTGAATTGAATCATTGTGAGAAAATATGATTGTATTTATAGGCTCTCTCAATCTGTAGGCTCTAGACTACAAATTACCCATTCGCAAATTGCTGAATAGTTGGCTTTAGAATTTAAGCCTGATAGTTTACGGATTTATTTGTTGCTGTTTATATTTTGATAGTGTTTTCCCATTTATTAAGTTTATAATGTTATCTCTCTGTAGCCCTGCATACTTGTCTCTCTCGTTTTTTATCTCTTGCAATTTTTTGGTATTCTGTAACATGCATGGATTAATTTTTCTGTTTACGCATTCTAA
Source organism: Dorcoceras hygrometricum (assembly GCA_001598015.1). NCBI lineage: Eukaryota > Viridiplantae > Streptophyta > Magnoliopsida > Lamiales > Gesneriaceae > Dorcoceras > Dorcoceras hygrometricum. Next base: position 24,167 of record KQ987736.1, read on the forward strand.
TTTGGTTTGCAATGTTTTGATTTACAGAAGCATAGAGAACCACCGGACGTGCCCAGCCATGTGAAAACAGAAGTGGACAAAATTGGCCAATTACCAGGGCATGTTATAGACAAAATTTTGTCATATTTATCCCTAAGGGATGCTGTGCGAACAAGTGTTTTGTCAACCAAGTGGAGATACAAATGGGTTACTCTTCCATATCTTGTATTTGATAATCAATCTGTTTTAGTCCCTACCCAAGATCAAACAATAATTAAAAACAAGCTTGTGAGTATTGTTGACCACGTTCTATTACTTCACAATGGCCCGATTCATAAATTCAAACTTTCTCATCGAGATCTTCAAGGTGTTAGTGATATTGATAGGTGGATTCTTTTCCTGTCTCGAGGTTCTGTCAAGGAATTTATACTTGAGATCTGGAAAGGCCATCGTTACAAGCTCCCTTCTTCCATATACTCTTGCCAAAAGTTAATCCATCTGGAACTTTTTAACTGCCTTTTAACACCTCCATCTTCATTCGTTGGTTTTAAAAGCTTGAAGAGCCTTGATCTTCAGCACATTACCATGGACCAAGGTGCATTTGAGTACATGATATCCAGCTGCCCTTTACTTGAGCGGCTGACTTTGATGAACTTTGATGGTTTTGCTCTTCTTAATATACATGCTCCGAATCTTCTTTCTTTGACATCGGAGGTGTTTTTGAAGACGTCAGTTTCCAAGACACATACCATTTGGCTGTTGTCTCTATTGGACTGTATGCTAACCTTGAGAGTGACAGAAACCTAGCTTTTGGCAGCACAGGCAATTTGATCAAGTTTTTTGCTTGTCTACCCCGCATTCAAAGGCTTGAAGTTCAGAGCTATTTCTTGAAGGTGCCGTCAGTTCTCATCATAACTTCAATTTTATGATTTAAAATTGTTCCGCGCCCACGCCCACACCCACGAGTGCTATGATAGGAAAAACTATATTAATCAGATAGCAGAGTTAGTTGGTCTTATATTCGAATTGTCATGTAACTTACTGGCCAGCTTAATTCGTAATGTTTTATTACATTCATAGTTGTGTAAAGATAGCCACTGCCATTCGCTCAGTAATCAATTTGTGTTTCTCACGACTTTGCAGTTAATTATCTCTTTTCTTTCTGCCTCTCCAGTATTTGGCTGCTGGAATCATACCAGGAAAGCTACCGAAACCTTGTGTTGATCTTAGTTTTCTTTCAATACGAATCAATTTCAATGACATGGAAGAGAATCTGACAGCGCTTTGTCTTCTAAGAAGTTCTCCTTACCTTCAGGAGCTTGAGATGTTGGTTAGTCTTTTTTTTTCCGACACATGTTAATTTTATTATATCTCATTCGACCTTATATAGAACATCGCTTGTTTCTTTTAACTTCGTATTTTTGCATTTTTCCCTTTCCATATTATAGTTTCTGTTGAATCTCTGTCTATCTCCACTATGTTCAGGCGCGTGCGGAGGAGCAACAGACGAATGAAAGGACCATTTCAAATATCCCAGAGAACTTTGAAAGCTTTACATTTAATCAACTGAAGTTTATTAAGATTGTTGGGATATCTGGGATCAAACAAGAACTGAATTTCATCAACTTTTTACTAGCAACTTCGCCTGTTCTTGAAAGGATGACGGTCAAGCCTGCCTCGATCGATGGTGCGTGGGATTTACTAAAGGAGTTGCTCCGGTTCCGACGAGCTTCCACCATTGCAGAAATCATCTATCTTGATCCATAACTTGGTCACGTAAATCATATGTGCTTTAGTTGGGAATCACTTTTGTTTCAAGTGCTGGAACATGGGGGGTTAAGTAAAATAAAAACAACGGGTTTATTTCTCTGTTTTTAGTTTATTTTATCCTACGTTAACATGAGCAACATAAAGTGACTTGTAGGAGTGTTTATTGCCTCATCAGATTATGTTTCTGAACGATAATTTGCATAAATATCAGATAATCTTTGTAATCTAAGGCTGATTAGTTGGGTTGATGTATTAGTGTAGATATGTATGTTTATGGAATAGCATACAATTTTTGTGATTTCGAATAATTAATGATCAGAGTACGATAATTAGAACTTGTTCAATTGCTACTAATTAATGTGGTCAGAATGGATGGCATCAATGCCATCAATAGGTGTGCTTTTTTTAAGGGTACGTGGTCCAACCCGTTATCCTAATGGTATTGAATTTACATTACTCCATTTTTATCCACCAAACATTATAATTTTTAATTCTTTCGGTTTCCTAAACTGATTTATCAAATGTTTTAAAGTTTTCTATTACATCAAAATCTGAGGCACTCTGTTAGCAGATATGACCACAAGCAAATTAGTTAAAGAAAAAACTTATGATCAATTTTTTAGATTTATGAAAAAATTCGGCCTCCCAAAAATATCGAGCTCCGTCCCATCATATTTTGCTAAACAACATTCTTTTTTAAAAAAAAAAAAATAGATTACTTAGATTTGAGTCGGGATTTTACTGCATCTTAAAAATAGAAGTAATTTTTTTTTAGACAGGATTTTGTTTGCGACATATAATGAGTGATTTTCAACTTTACCGATTGAGAAAATAATTGCTACTGTTATTTTTCTTTACCCTCGAATACTCTTTATAATTATAAACAGTTCACAATATATAAAAATTGTTAGAGTTTTGGGACACTAATATAATTAATTGAATGTATATGGTTATCAATTATTTAAGTCAAATATTTTGTGGTCTATATTGAAATAAGGAATTTGACTCAAGGACATAATTGTCATGAATATTAATTGTGGATACCAATGCAGAATTTCTAATTTGATGAGGGGCCAAATTAGAAATAAGATTAAGGTTACAAAGCAGTTATAACTGCTAAATCAAAACAACGTTAAAAGGGTTATGGTCCCCAATGTAGATATCACAATCTCAATACTGTATCCCCATCAACAGAGAGAATAAGGAAACCAAAAGGGATTCTACATTTGGAAGATCGAAACCGAAGGTTCAATCATGGCTAAAGATTTTGGTAAGCTTCCGCTTCAGGAATTAAATTTTGGAATTATTTTCCAACAAAAATCACATCCATATCGGATAATTCTGTCATTTTATTAGAAGCAATTCGGTTATATTTATAGACTCTGTTGTGGTATGAATGTTGAACATAAGATTCTAGCCATTGCAAAAGTCTTCTATAGGTTTAGTTAAGGTTATTTATGATATTTGACCAATCTGAACTGATCTTTGTCATACTGCGCAAATCAGTTTGAATTGCTTCTATTATATCTTGAGTTAATCTTGTTCAAACTGATTTACCCTTCTGAGTTGATAGCCTCTACTGATCTGATTCGAACTCCGTTATGATCGGTTCTGTTCGGTAGGCTATGTTCTGAACTGGGCACCGATCTGTTCTGCTCTTTATCTGAACTGATCTATGCGAAACTCCGATATGATCTCTTCATTGACTGTTCTGTTCTCATGATATGAACTGTTCTGTTCTTCTTAACTACGATGCTCTTGTCCGTCTTATGTGAACTATTCTACTCTTTTGCTCTGTTCTATTCTTGCTTTAATTTGATTTGCTCTACTTTTCTCATCGGATATGATTTTATTTGATTTTCTGATATGAGCTGATCTCATCCGTTCTAATATGATCTCAACTGAGCTCGGTTCTTCACAATCTAATAAAGAATATGAATTTTTGATGAGGAAAGAAGACAGAAGAGTAATAAAAGGGCACGGAATCAGTACCGGAATGACCGGCATTTCGACAGACGTGAGCCCACGGGACACCACATATATAATATCACCAAATAAAAAAATCACTAAATTAATTAACTAATAAATATAAATAGATTGCTATCAATTCCTCGTTCTTTTCCATGCATATTTCACTCCCACACACACCGCCAAGTGGGCATTAATTGTGTACTATATATGCTCTTCTAAAATAAGTGTAACAATATTATAAACAAAGATTAATTAGTTTTAACTCGGATGATTTACCATCTTATATAATATGGATGGTATTAATGCCATTCAATAGACGTGAAGGGGCCGCCCGGCGAGTGCTTGTTTGAAGGGTAGGTGGTCCAACCCGTAATCCTAATGGTATTGAATTTACATTACTCCATTTTTATCCACCAAACATTATAATTTTTAATTCTTTCGGTTTCCTAGATCATAATAATTTCTTTCGATATAAATATGCTCACCTATAACAGAGGTCCTATTATCATTAAATACAACGGTTGGGTTTCTTATAATTTCATTGGAATTAAAATCCATCGACTCTACAACTTAAACCATTAGCTTTAAACCTAATCTGTGGTAGGACATGCATATAGCAATCTAGTAGTTAGGAATAGGATAATATAAAATCCTTCATATATTTTTTTTTTTTATGTAGGAAAAGAAGAAGACTTATTTGATTTGAATAATAAGTCTTATATAAGTGTAACGAGCGATGCGATGTTTACAACGGCGTGATAAAATTGACTTGTTACATATGATTGCTTACACGACAACTCAAGTTCCATTAAGATAATAATTGGCAAGATGGTTCCAAAAAAAAAAAAATAAAAAAATAAAAATAAAATAATAAGTTTACAACGGTAAAATTGACTTGTTACATATGATTGCTTACACGACAACTCAAGTTCCATTAAGATAATAATTGGCAAGATGGTTCCAAACCAAAAAAAATAAAAAAATAAAAATAAAATAATAAACATGTCAAATATACCAGGCCATTTTTCCAAAAATGAAAAAAAGAAAGTACTGGGCTTCGTAGTTTGGGCCGACCATCTGAAATATTGCTTATAGAGTTTTGGCTTTCATTTCATTCTGTGGAAAGCCCAGGTCTTAAATCTTAAAGAGATGGTACTCTTTACCTTTGCCGACTGATACAATCTTTGTTTACTTCCATCGTTTTTAAACATGATCCGATCTTTATTTCGATGAATATTCGGACAAAATCTTGACTTTAGAAACTTTCTCAGTTCTTGTTCCGCCAAGTCTTGGAAGGACCCGCGTAACATAAAAAATGTAGTATCACTTTTATACAAGATTCCTTTAATCCAATTTCAAAAGCACACTGATTCCCACGTTCCTACGAATTTAATTTATTTACCACTTCAGGTTTGAGAATTCTAAATGATATCTATTTATTCGTTTGGGGTATATGTGGCCTAGCGGATTTCATGTAGAAAATATTTTGAAGAAGAATATCGGGAAAGGTAAAAGACTGATACCAGCAGTTAAATAAGCACTTTTAAAGACTCGTAGATCTAACAACTCAATCCTAACATACACAATATATAGACTCTTCGCGATACCATATTACAAGGAAATAAAATTGTAAATCGATTAATTTTAAGCATCGTGATAAGCTTTTGATTCTAAAGAATTAGTTAAAAAATTTTATATACACTTTATAAATTTGTTATATATAAAATTATATATGTTTTATTTGTGTAAAAGTAATAACCACCTTTATATTCCACTTGTATTCCATGATAGGGACATAAAGCATGGTGCCCCATTATTGTTCATTTCTTCAAATCTGTCTTGTAGCCTTATTTTGCTTCGTGTTTAAGCCTTGGGTTAACATGATCACTCCTTTGATTTCAGAATATTTAATTATCTTCACGCCAAAAAGATTGACAAAAATCTAACCATTTAATACTAATGGAGGAGAAGGAAATTGTATATTCATTATATTTCGTACTTTCTCATTTGCAAAAGTGTAAAAAAAATAAAAAAAATTAAACAAAACCTAATTATAACCGTATTACGTTTATTAAACCAAGTCTCGTCATTAAGCATTTATTACAAACACACACGGATTCTAATTAAGCATTTCCTGTTAAAATGTGGTACATTACCATTAAGATTCTATAAATTGTAGGGGTGGCAAAATGTAATCCGATCCGACAACCCAACTCGAGTCGACCTGTAGAAAATCGGGCTAGGGTTGGGATTTTTCAGGTTCGGGTCGGGTTCGGGTTGAGACAATTCAGGTTGGTTC
>KQ987736.1:40964-55293 GCA_001598015.1 Dorcoceras hygrometricum
TTTAGCGCTCTTGACATCTCCGGAAAAAATTATCTCTCGTGGATACTAGATGCTGAAATACATCTAGATGCTATGGGCATCGGAGATACAATTAAAGAGGGAAATATTGAATCACCTCAAACTCGAGCAAATGCTATGATCTTTATTCGTCATCATCTTCATGATGACTTGAAAACTGAATATTTGACAGTTAAAGATCCATATGAATTGTGGAAAAATTTGCAAGAAAGATATAGCCATCAGAAAATGGTAATTCTTCCAAAATCCCGATATGATTGGATGCATTTGCGCTTACAAGATTTTAAATTTGTAAGTGAGTACAATTCTACCATATTTCGCATCAGTTAACAACTGAAGCTATGTGGAGAAAAAGTTACGGATGACGATCTATTAGAAAACATACTCCACATTTTATACATCCAACGTTCTTCTGCAACAACAGTATAGAGAAAAATGATTCAAGAAATATTCTGAGTTGATTTCATGTTTGCTCGTGGCCGAGCAAAATAATGAATTACTGATGAAAAATCATGAAATCCGACCTTCCGGATCCACCCCGTTCCCTGATGTGAACATGGCAGTACATAATGAAAAAGGTAATCAAAATAAGACCCACTTTGGTTATAATCGTGGTCGTGGGCGTGGTCGTAATCATGGACGCGATCGTGGACGTTTTAATCCATATGGCCATGGACATGGAAAATCCCATGATCATATACTCCACATTTTATACATCCAACGTTCTTCTGCAACAACAGTATAGAGAAAAATGATTCAAGAAATATTCTGAGTTGATTTCATGTTTGCTCGTGGCCGAGCAAAATAATGAATTACTGATGAAAAATCATGAAATCCGACCTTCTGGATCCAACCCGTTCCCTGATGTGAACATGGCAGTACATAATGAAAAAGGTAATCAAAATAAGACCCACTTTGGTTATAATCGTGGTCGTGGGCGTGGCCGTAATCATGGACGCGGTCGTGGACGTTTTAATCTATATGGCCGTGGACATGGAAAATCCCATGATCATAATGCTGGTAGCAGTTATAAAAATCAAAAGAATACCAGCAACCAAAAATGGGGCAATGACCAAGAAAAGAAAGCAAAAGGGCATGAGTCGACGAAATCAGACAACGAATGTTATAGATGCGGAATGCAAGGACATTGGTATAATACATGCCGAACGTCCAAACACCTTGTTGATTTATATCAAGCATCAAAAGAAAAGAAAAAGGATGCTGAAACAAATTTCATTGATCAAGGTGAAGATTTAAGTCAGCTCCCGACATTCCCAGCACACTTTGATGTTTCTGATTTCTTTGCAGACCAAAATGGAAGAATTGATCAGTTTGTGGGTGATGATGAAAATTGTTAAATGTTGTATTTGTTTAATTGTAGTTTATATTGTATTTTATTGTGTTGGTTTGTATTGAATATTTTGTTATCATATAAATGGATTACTCATTTTGTTTTATAAAATATTTATAAAATATAGATTTTGGACATGAAGTCGATGATGGAGATTTATGTATTATTGACAGTGCGACGACACATTCGATATTCAAAAGAGATAAATATTTCTCATATTTGCAAATGAGAAAAAGTAATGTCAACACAATTTCTGGTAGTACAAGCATTATCGAAGGCTGTGTAAAAGCGAATATCATATTGAATGGAGGAACACATTTTATAATCGATAATGTATTGTTCTCTCCTAAGTCTCAAAGAAACTTATTAAGTTTTCAAGATATCCGACGAAATGGATATCATATTGAGACTTTTAGCCAAGATGATAAAGAATATCTATTGATTACAAAAGAAGTGTCGGGAAAGAAATATATTGCTGAAAGATTATCGACATTTACATCTGGCTTATATCACACTAAAATAAATGTAGTGGAAACAAATGTCACAGTTGATCAGAAATTCATGGATATGAATAATTTTATACTGTGGCATGAACGATTGCGACATCCCGGCTCTACAATGATGCGAAAGATTATTGAGAATTCACAAGGGCATCAATTGAAAACAAGAAAATTTTGAATTTTGGAGAATTCACATGCGAGGCTTGTTCTCAAGGAAAATTAATTACAAAACATTCACCAACTAAAGTTGGTACTGAATCACCTTCATTTTTAGAAAGAATACAAGGTGATATTTGTGGGCCTATTCATCCATCATGTGGACCGTTTCGATATTTTATGGTCTTAATTGATGCATCTACAAGATGGTCACATGTATGTTTACTATCATCTCGCAACTTGGCATTTGCAAGACTATTGGCTCAAATAATTCGTCTAAGAGCACAATTTCCAGAATATCCTATTAAAAGGATTCGTCTTGATAATGCTGGTGAATTCACATTCCGAACATTTAATCACTATTGTATGTCAATTTGGATAATTGTTGAACATCCAGTACCACATGTTCATACACAAAATGGTTTAGCAGAATCATTCATTAAACATTTACAGTTAATAGCTAGACCATTGATAATGAGGGCAAAACTCCCCACATCAGTATGGGGGCATCTATTTTACACGCAGCAGCATTAAAACGCATAAGACCAACTAGTTACCATCAATTCTCTCCTTTGCAACTAGTTTTTGGCCATGAGCCTAATATTGCCCATTTAAAAATTTTTGGATGTACTGTGTACATTCCAATATGTTCACCACAACGCACTAAAACGGGTCCTCAAAGAAGAATGGTAATATATGTTGGATATGATTCCCCGTCGATTATCAAATATTTAGAGCCAATGACGGGAGATGTTTTCACGGCACGATTTGCCGATTGTCACTTTGATGAGACAAAGTTCCCAACATTAGGGGGAGAAAATAAGAAATCACCAAGTGAATTAACTTGGAATGCATCACTCCATCAATTTGATTTCCGGACAAATGAATGTGAGAATGAAGTGCAAAGAATAGTACATCTGCAAAATATTGCAAATAACTTACCTGATGCATTTAATGATGTAAAAAGGGTAACTAAGTCGTATACATCGGCTGCTAATGCCCCAGCACATATCGATATTCCTAAGGTACCATCAAACAATGAATCAAGTGCACGACTCATACGTGGTAGACCAATTGGATCAACAGATAAAAATCCACGAAAAATAAAAGGAGCAAATACTGTTAATACTGGAGCAAATAATGTTAATGCTCATAATGAGATTTCTAATCCATTGATTGATAAATCTGAAAATGTTGATGATCATTCCCCCGAAAAGGTTCAAATTGTTGAAAATGAAGAGATCTCGATAAATTATGTCAACACGGGGAAAAGATTTAATCGATCTGAAATTATTATCGATAATAAGTTTGCCTATGCTGTGGCCAATGATGTTGTTAATGAAAATGATGATTCAGATCCTACATCTGTAGATGAATGTCGAGATCGACATGATTGGCCAAGTTGGAATAAAGCAATACAAGAAGAGCTAAATTCATTAGCAAAACGTGAGGTCTTTGGACCTGTGGTACATACACCCAAAGGAGTAATTCCTGTGGGTTGTAAATGGATTTTTGTACGAAAACGAAATGAGAAAAACGAAGTAACTAGATATAAAGCTCGATTGGTAGCCCAAGGTTTTTCTCAACGACATGGTATTGATTATGAAGAGACTTACTCTCCAGTGATGGATGCAATTACATTTCGATACCTTATTGGCATGACCATACAAGAAAAACTTGAAATTCGTCTTATGGATGTTATCACTGCATACTTGTATGGAAAACTGGATAATGAAATTTATATGAGAATCCCTGAGAGATTTAAGATATCGGAAACATTTGGTCCAAATTATAGAAATGTTTGCTCCATTAAATTACAAAGATCCATTTACGGATTAAAGCAATCCGGACGCATGTGGTACAAACGACTTAGTGACTATTTATTGCAAGAAGGATATAAAAATGATCCAATTTGTCCATGTATATTTATTAAAATGAATGGATCAAAATTTGTTATTATTGCCGTATATGTTGATGATTTAAACATTATTGGAAGTTCCGAATAACTTGAAAAGACAGTTGATATATTGAAAAAGGAATTTGAGATGAAAGATCTTGGCAAAACAAAATTCTGTCTTGGTCTACAAATTGAGCATCTTTATGATGAAATTTTAGTCCATCAATCAACTTATACGCAAAAAATCTTAAAACGATTTTATATGGATAAAGCCCATCCTTTAAGTTCACCCATGGTGGTTCGATCACTTGATACAACAAAAGATATTTTTCGATCATGTGATGAACAAGATGAAATTCTTGGCCCAGATGTGTCATACTTAAGTGCTATTGGTGCATTGATGTATCTTGCAAATAGCACGAGACCAGACATATCATTTGCTGTCAATTTGTTGGCAAGATATAGTTCTTCTCCGACACGGAGACATTGGAATGGCGTTAAACATATATTTAGATATCTTCAGGGCACCTACAATTTGGGTTTATTTTATTCCAATACTTGTGATTTGCAACTAACTGGGTATGCAGATGCTGGATATTTATCTGATCCACACAAAGGACGATCACAAACTGGGTATTTATTTACTTATGGTGGAACAGCAATTTCCTGGAGGTCTACAAAGCAATATAGTCGCTACTTCATCAAATCATGCAGAAATACTTGCAATCCATGAAGCTAGTAGAGAATGTGTCTGGTTGAGATCAATGATTTACCATATCAAAAAGGAATGTGGTCTGTCTACAAGTAAAAGCTCAGCAATAATAATTTATGAAGATAACGCAGCTTGCATTGCTCAGCTAAAGGAAGGATACATCAAAGGTGATAGGACGAAACACATATCCCAAAAGTTCTTTTTTCACACATGATTTGCAAAAGAAAGGTGATATTGAAGTTCAACAAATTCGCTCAAGTGAAAATTTGGCCGATCTTTTCACAAAATCATTGCCTACATCGACTTTTAAGAAATTGGTATACAAGATTGGAATGCGACGTCTAAGAGATTTCACATGATTATTCAACAGGGGGAGAAAGTTTACGTAACTGCACTCTTTTTCCCTTACTATGGTTTTTATCCCACTTGGTTTTTCTTAGTAAGGTTTTTAACGAGGCAGTATCAAAACACGTAATGAAGACATCCAAAGGGGGAGTATTGTGGAATAATTAATAAAATAAGATGGCTAGTATTGGTTGTTAGTTGTTGGATGTCTAAATATTAAATGAAGTGATTTAGACCTTTTTATTATTTTAATCATTTCATTTGCCTATAAATAGGCTTGTAATCTTCATTTGAAAAACACACAAAAATATACAAATTATCTCTCAATTATATTCTATATAAATTAAGGAAATTATAGAGAAATAATAATTTCCTATTAATATATAATTAAGAGTTCATTTGGAGTTGCAAAGATAATTATTTACTTTATTTGTTAAGGTCTCTTTTATTTTATAACAATTAATTAATCTTTGTTCACTTCTGAGTGTCGGTAATATTTTCTTAACCACACTTTTCGAGTATAGTGCTTGTGATCAAATTTCTATATTATAGTAAGGTGAAGTGTCTTAGAGTAAGTGAAATATTCTCTCCTACTACTTATATTCAATTTCTATAATTTACGGTTAAAAGCAGAAATTTTTTTCTACTTCTAACTTAAATTATAAAAGTTGAAATATAAATAAAACCAGAAGAAAGTGTTCCGATTATTGCAAATCCGAAACCTTATTGTTTTTAGTCATAAATAGTTGTCCAATATATTTTAATAGAATACTCGTATAGACACATGTTAAGCTTACAATAGTTTTCAAAAGAGATTAGATAATAGATAAATTAAGCAAGAAGTCGTTGTGTAAAAATTGTACAACTGAAATTATTTGATTGGACAAATGCATTATTTATTTATAGAATTAAAAGGTTAGTTAATATTATATATTAGATTTATATATCGAATTTTAAGAATAATTTTAAGAAATTAAAGTCTATTTTTTATTTTTAGTTTGGCCATATCACGATGTTTAAATGTATTATTACCTCTTTTTGAAAAGCTTTAAAGAAAAGAAACCAGATAGGATTCAAGAGTAAATCGACACGATATTCACCTCTTTAAAGCGAAGAAATAAACGACGTCGTAAGCGTCACCAGCAATCAGCTACTGTTCAATCCTTTGGCATGCTGACAGCAGCGTATCCATTTCTGTCTCCGACGAAGAACCCGACGATCCATCGGGTCGTTCTCGGGTCCGGGTTAACCGTAAGCGCAAGAAACCGGGTCCGAGGGCGAAACCCGATTTCAGTCGAAGACTCATCTCTAAGCTCCTCAGGTGGTGGCCAGCCATTGTCCTCCTGTTCGCCGTCGTGCTCCTCATTTACGAGGCTCTTAAAATCGGCAGAGGTCCAAATATGGATCCTCAAAGGATCAAAATTTCGGGAAATGTAGATTCTCGGAGTAGTAATAACTCTCGGGGAAACTTGAACAGGCTCGATCCCACGACCCGGATTGTTGGGGGCGTTCGACAGCGTGAGTTGCTTCTTCTTTGCTCTTAACGGATATTCTTTTTTCCCTAATTTGAATCCTGTTCGTTTGGGTGTGGGCGTGGGTGTGGAACTTTTACTGAATCCTGATTGGTTAGAATTGCGTCTTTTATTCTACCTGCTTTTCATGGGTTATTCACTCATTGTTTTTTGGCTTCAAAAAAATTTATATTTTCATATTTCTTCTGTTGGGTTTTAGTGCAAAGAATTGATATTACAATTTTGGTTGGTATCAAAACTTTGTTGGAGATGAGTTATAACGTCTTGCATGCTTTAGAAGTTAGATTAGATACCGTTTTGTATTTGGTGACATGCAATAAAATTATTCTGCTTAAATATCCACGCGCAGGTCGAACTGATGAGATAATGTACTGTTTCTTTTCGATACATGGGGTTAGCTTATAATTGATCATGTTCCTACTTCCTAGTATGTGATTCTTTCTTTTCAATTATGTTAGGGTGTTTGAGTCTCCTACCTCCTGAAGAACTCGAGCTTTTAGATCTTCCGAAAGATGCAGACCATGTTAATGGAATCAAAAAGTTGATATACATTACAGAGATTGATAGAACTAATAAAGAAGAGAGATCAAACTTATCTCAAGGGTATTTGGAGGGTACAAGATTTAATTTATTCACTGGGAACCAGACTCTTGAGCAAAGAGAGCAAAGTTTTAAGGTAATAAGGTCCTTCTTGTTGTCCTTAAATTTGAAAATTTTACTTACAGTGAACTGTTGTATGTCATTGGTTTGTATCCTAATGCTTTATTATTGTTTATTTCTTAACTTTACATGGAAATAATGAGGGACAAGTTTTATAATGTTATAGGTGACTGAAACAGCTGAGGTCCACTGTGGTTTCTACAGCGAAAAAGGAGGGTTCAGAATTTCTGATGAAGATAAAAGTTATATGGATATGTGTAAAGCTGTGGTTTCTACCTGTGCATTTGGTGGTGGAGATGATCTTTATCAACCTATAGGAATGTCAGGGACATCAGTTCAGAAGGTCGTCCATTGTTTTCTTGTAAAGTTGCGATTTGTTGTCTTGTGTTTATATGGTATTAAAGTTCATGCAGGTTTGCTATGTTGCATTCTGGGATGAAATTACTCTTGCAACACAGGAAGCAGAGGGGAAAAAGGTCGATGAAAACCATTTTATTGGAAAATGGCGTGTCATTGTAGTCAGGGATTTACCTTTCAGAGATCAGAGATTAAATGGTAAAATTCCTAAGGTATATAACTCTCAGATTCCCTTCCTTCATTTTTGGTTTTAGTTTAAATACAGCTTTCATATCTTGCTTGGTGCTCAGTAAGTAATTTCATTTTCTTAGTCCAGAACAATATTGGATTCAAAGAGAATTGTGCATTTAGTACTCTAATAATCTAACTGTTGGTGTATAGCAGTATTCCCGGTTGGCTTGATTTTGTCATAGATTGCATCCACCTCATTTTTTAGTATGCATTATTGTTTTTGGTGTATAGCAGTATTCCCGGTTAACTTGATTTTGCCATAGATTGCATCCACCTCATTTTTTAGTATGCATTATTGTTTTTGCAACTTGGATGTGTTGATGTTCCCCCACGCAACAGGGATAGAACTTGAACATGACACAGTCAGGCCAATATCTTTATACGGAATGATGATGATTATTAATTCGCCTATAATGGGAAGATTGCTAATCAAGCACGTACATCTTCTACATATGCCACATGTGCATGCTGATTGCTTTTGCCTTTCTGCCAGATGCTTCCCCATCGTCTTTTTCCAAATGCTAGATATTCTATTTGGGTGGACTCCAAGTCTCAACTGAGGAGGGATCCTCTTGGCGTGTTAGAAACCTTGCTTTGGCGTTCAAATTATGAGCTTGCAATTTCTGAGCATGGGGCACGCAGTAGTGTGTATGATGAGGCAAAGGCTGTTGTCAAGAAAAATAAAGCAACTCCGGAGGAAGTAGAGATCCAATTGACACAGTATCGCCAGGATAGGCTTCCGGAGGATAAGAGGTTTGATGGAAAGAAAGGTATGCTTGCATTTCCTATGCTACCTGGTCTGAAAATCATACTGTTAAACAATGTGATGGATACTGTCTCCTCATCGAAGTTATGAAGTGTTGAATTTACACAAATACGGGATACAATGAGAATGAAGATATTAATGTTTACAATCCTTGTAATTTCCAAGCAGCTCTAGCTGAAGCATCCATAATCGTGAGGAAGCACACTCCAGCCACTAATTTGTTCACGTGCCTTTGGTTTAATGAGGTTGTTCGCTTCACTTCACGTGATCAACTAAGTTTTCCGTATGTTCTTTGGCGGCTCAAAGGGTTATTGAAGATCAATTTGTTCCCCGTCTGCACCAGAAAGGATCTTGTGAATAGCATGGGTCATATACGCAAGGCAAAACCTCTCACAAATTGATTTCTGTGCATTTTTCACTGCAGATGTTCCTAACCTAATCTGGCTTCCACATATGTTCGTTGAATGACGGCTAACTCGAGATTCCTTCCGTTGGGATATCAGGAAAATTAATATGAATTTGAGGTAACATCTTAGCGTAATATCATAAGAATATAACTAACAAATTAAACAAGATGGACATCAATATTTTTATACGATTCATCTCAATGTTGGGTTATGTTATTCAAAATAATCACTTCTTTATTAATAGTAAAGAAGATAATAGAATTGAGAATATAAATTCACCAATATCCCATTAATCTTATTCCTTCTGAGCATAGATAATTTTTAAAATTAATCTCTCGTTAAATCCTCTAAATCACTTCTATATGTTTATATAAGAATAGATTTATCTTTTTGGTGTGATTTTCGAACGAAGAATGAATGAGTATTTATAGATGAAGTTTAGGGTAAAAAAACAAAATTAATTATATCATTGTTTACTTAATCAAACATATAATTTTTTACTATTGTCCACATATTTTTCAAAGTAGATTTTAATTAAAAAATGGTGTCTTGAATTATTTAGTCATTCTCCCGAGCGATGGCAATTTTCCTTGCAGGTTTGGGGCCCATGGGAAAAACCCGAAATTGGACGAGTATGGGGATTATTTTAAATCCTCGAATCAAATGGGGATGAGGATGGTAATAGTATCTTCGCCCCGATATATATATATTAGGTAATATTACTATTAATATTTAATACATATTTAGATGACCACAAAACTTTCAAAACCTAAATAATAATCTATCTATATATAAATATAATTAATTAATTTATTAGAGGGGGATGAGGATCTCCGTTCCCGAACTGATATCCACGGGGGTGGGGATGAGGATCCTCGATTTATTCGGGGCCGGGATGGTAGTGGCAAAATTGACTTCGCCCCGTCCCATTGTCATCCCTAATTCTCCTCCTCAACCTCATTTTGTGAATTCTATCAGACCTGCAATAGTGTTACAGTATTCTAGCTTCCATGTCGGAAATATCTTGGTCATCATATTAGATTCATTTTCATTTATGCGGATCTTCTCAAGTTTTAACAATTTCTTCTCCAGTACGTCTCTAGTCCAATGATAATGAACATCAATATATTTTGATCATCAATGCATTGAAAAATTCCTACTAAGATGAATTGCACTCAATTTGTTATAATATAGTTTGTATTGATCTTACATAAAACTTAACTCTTCCAAAAATTATTTCATCCATAATAACTCCTTGCACGCCTCAGCTGCATTGAATTCTGCTTCAGTGGTTGACAATGCTATACATTTTTTTAATTTTGATTGTCATGACACAGCTTCCCTGCAAATATAATTAGGTAACGTGATGTTGACTTTCAGGAGTCAACATCTCTGGCCATGTCTGCATCTGTATAGCCTACAAGCTCAAGTCTAGATCCTCCAAAACTCAGTCTATGTTTAGAGGTGCCCCGTAGATATCTTAATATTTTTACTGCGGCCCAATATTTTTTTCTTGGTTTTGAAAGAAACCTACTCACTACACCCACCGAGTGAGCTAAATCCGATCGAGTACATACCATACATTAGACTTTCGATTGCTAAAGCATATGGAACACTCTTAATTTCTTCTTTCTCGTCCTCCGTAGTAGGACTTTGTTGTGAGTTCAACTCGAAGTGGTTGCCTAGAGGACATCCAACCGCTTTTGTCTGGTCCATGTTGAATCTCTGAAAAAACCTTCTCAATATACTTCTTCTGCGACGATCAGGTTTTCTTGGCATATTTATCTCGATAAATTTTCATGCCTATAATTCTTTTTACTGGCCTCAATCCTTCATATGTCTTGTTTAGTTGCTTCTTTAGGCCTTCAATTTCATAAGCATATTTTCCAACGATTAATATGTCATCAACACAAAGCAGAAGCACCGTCAAATCATCATCAGAGGATTTCCTTACAAACACACAACGGTCTATAGTAGTCTTCATGAATCATTGCTCCGTTATTGCATATCAAACTTCTTGTACCACCGTCTCGGTGTTTGAGGTCATACGGGCTCTTCTTAAATCTGCATACGAGGTCCTCTTCTCCTTTCTCCGCAAAACCCTCTAGTTGCTCTATTTAGATTTCTTCCTCCGAATCCCCATGAAGGAATGCAATCTGAACATCTATTTATTCTACCTCCAAATCAAGCTTAGATGTTATCTCTAGCACAATCCGGATGGATGCCATCATAGGTGAAAATATTTCGTCAAAGTTGACTCTATGTTTTTGTCTGAAACCTTTGACGACAATCCTTGCTTTGAATCTTGGTTGACTACTGTGTTCGTCGTGCTTCAACCGAAACACCCACTTATTCTTCAAAGTTTTCTTACCTTTCGGTAATTTCACCAGTTAAAATGCATTATTATCATGCAAGGATTGCATTTCATCTTGCATGGCTTCTATCCATTTATTCATGTGTCCACTGGTGATAGCTACCTCAAAGCTTTCTGTTTCTCCCCCGTCAGTTAGCTGTATATATTCGTTCAGGGAGTATCCGGTTGAGGGTCACACGACCTTCCAGAACGTATGGTAATATTACCACGAGAACTTTCTGCTGGTGGTTCATTGTCAACATCGATTTCATCATTATTTGATGATTCATCGTCAAGTGGAATTTCCTCCTGATCATTCTGCATTTCATTAGTATCTTTCTGTTTCTCCCCCGTCAGTTAGCTGTATATATTCGTTCAGGGAGTATCCGGTTGAGGGTCACACGACCTTCCAGAACGTATGGTAATATTACCACGAGAACTTTCTGCTGGTGGTTCATTGTCAACATCGATTTCATCATTATTTGATGATTCATCGTCAAGTGGAATTTCCTCCTGATCATTCTGCATTTCATTAGTATCAACTAATTGTGGATTTACAGTTGAAGGCCAGCATTCAAGATCTTGCTCAGATTATACTTCTCATCCCATGTATTTTCTAAGAACTTATTCTCTTGAAATACAACATATCGACTTCTTATAGGCATATCAATACTGTGAAGCTTTTAACCAAGTTTATACTCGCCATAGCCTATAAATATGCATTTCTTTTGTTTGCCAGCTAACTTCTGTCTTTTGTCTTTTGGAACGTGTACATAAGCAACACTTCCAAATACCCGCAAATGATCATAGGAAATTTCTTTCACTTACCACACCTTTTTTGGAACATCATGATTGAGAGAAAAACAAGGTCATCGATTCAATATATGTGGCTACAACCACGGTCTCTCCCTATATTTAGACAACTCTGCATGTGAGCGCATGCTTTTGACTCTTTCTGCTTCTGGTATGTGTTTCCCCTAATTTTACTTCTTCCTCTTGGCTCACCGGCCAAAATATCTAATTATGAGGTAGAAGTACCATGGGATCTTCGTCTCATCTATTAATTCAAGATGTCACTCAACTCCTCATGAGGCTGTCTTTGTAAGTTATACCTTCAGATTCTCTCAAGACTCAGGTAATGAAGCTAGTACAAGTAAGATAATGACCTCCTCATCTAGTTTTATGCCCTACCCTCGAATCTCATTCAGGTGATCTGTCACTAAGGTTTCTTCTTTGTAGACCCGAACGAACTTGCTTAGGTAGAATAATTTGTTGTAGCCACTTTTGGAGGCATATAATTTCTCCAAATTCGTCTAAAGTGTACGAGCATGAGTTTCGTTACAAATGTAAATATACACATTATCATCAACAAATTGTCAGATATACCCACAGACTTGTTCGTGCTCAAATATCCATTCAGCATATGATTTACCATCTGGTTTAGACCCTTTGAACACCGATAAGTGCATCTTGGAGACCAATAGGAGATATTTCATCATGCTCTTCCAAATTTGATAGCGTCATTCAAGCTAATCATCTTGCTTGCACGTAGCTCCATA
The DNA here is from genome assembly GCA_001598015.1 of Dorcoceras hygrometricum. Lineage (NCBI taxonomy): Eukaryota > Viridiplantae > Streptophyta > Magnoliopsida > Lamiales > Gesneriaceae > Dorcoceras > Dorcoceras hygrometricum. The sequence continues at coordinate 53,809 of KQ987736.1, forward strand.
TTTTGTGACTGTTATGAACAAATCAATCGTCAAACCGAGACACAAAAGAATTACTTCCCTAGTACTATCTAGAAACCTTTTATGATATGAAAGTTCAGACTAAGGTGCAACCACGGAGCATACTAGGACTTCCTACAGTTTCAAAACCTCGCTACGATACCAGTCATTGGTATATCAGAGAAATTAATATGAATTTGATGTAGCACCTCAGCGGTATTAGAGTAGGTGCCCAGCTAGCCAACTGTTGGTAGTGGTCTTTTGTTAACTCTATTGTAAGAACGATCATTATTCATATAATTTACACTTACTTGACATTCTTTATCTTTGCTTTTATTGCATAAAATTGTTGGATAAAAACCTTGAATGTACGATAGCGTATGTTATATGTGATAGTTGATTAGATAATCATGAAATACATCTAATAGTCACTGTATGTTCTAAATGAGTTCCTAGTTGATTGGACCGTCCAAAAGAGGATAAGGATCGCCCGAGTTTGAGACTAGCATCTGCGATGCAAAATATCACGTTTATTGGTAGGGAACATAGAGATGTTCTGAGCGTGCAGATGGATAATGACCTGGTGATCTATCGAATTATTCTCGTTCGCACTTTCCAAGTGGTTATCATTTGTCGAGTGGATTAAGTTCGAGGTCTTGGTTGTACAGATTAGTTCTCATTACTCAGACTCTACATGATAGTCGTCTCACTTTGACTCGTTTATCGATTACATGAGGGTCATGAGGAGAAGAGGTTGGGTGAGATCACGACACATGTAGGAGTCGATGTTTTTTTGTCGATGATTCATCGCTCGCCTTGGTGCGTGGGTTGTTGGCGCAGCGACGGATCCGGATCCCGCTCCCGGGGCGCAGCGGAAGATTTAAAAATTGGACCCGAGAACGGTCAATACACCTGCAAATCAGTATATAAACATACATAGGATGTTTAGATCAGTACCTTGCTGGCGTCTAGGCGCCTGGCTCCGACCAATTTCACGAGGAAATCGGCACTTCAACGGTTTGCTGTGTCGGCCTCCTAATCCGGTCCACAACCGGAATCCCAATTCCTTCGTCGGTCTGCACTAGAAAACACGACGAAGATTTCACGGACGGAATCTCCTCGTCGGAATGGTCGGAACATGTCCGACGGCGACGGCGTGGGGAGGAGAGGAGAGGAAGGGAGAATATAGTTGAGGAGCTTTTGGTACGTTTCAAATGAATACCACATGGTCTCTATTTATAGATTTTTCATGGGTTTGAACCAGCTTAATGGGCTTGGGTCGGGCCCACGCCCAGGGTGAACATTGGTTTCAAGTCCATCAATGTGGCTCCATCATAATTCCGATCGACGATCAGATCGGATCGATCTACACAGTTTACAAAACTGAGCATTATGATGTGAAAACATTTTTTCGGACCACCTAATCCAAAATAGCAGTTTGGCCCCTGCAAGTTTCAAGGATAGTCAAACTAGTCCAAACTTAGGGAA
>KQ987736.1:55322-106231 GCA_001598015.1 Dorcoceras hygrometricum
TGAAACGTGTTACTTCACATCGCAATGCTAGTCTCAAGCTCGGGCGGCCTTATCCTCATTTTGACGGCCCAATCGACTAGGAACGAGTTTAGAACACACAGTGACTATTAGATGTGTTTCATGATAGCTATCATATCCACTATCACATCTAACATACACTATGGTGCATTCTAGGTCTTTATCCAATACAATTGTTAACATTATAAAATAATGAAGATAAAGACTGCCATAAGAGAATACGAATTTCATAAATAAAGATCGTTTTACAAAGAGTCAACAAGAACCCACACGCCACAAGTTGGCTAGTTGGGCACCTACTCTAACATGAGTATCCTATGCTATCTGAGGAGATAATAGTGTGACAAATCTCTGGTCAGAGTACTAGATGTGCTTTAAGTGAATGGGTTTATCTAGTAGCACATTCGATGTCAATATTTGATCTCCAAGATGTATGCATGGCTATCGAATCTCTAGCGACTCTCGATTTATCAATGGTCGTTGATTCGGTCGGGATATTTGAGCTGGAAGGATCGTATTGTACGTTAACCTTGATCAACTGGTTCTTGCAGGCACTATCAGTGATACCTAGAGGATCATGGGGCGATATTGCTGGATGATTTACCATGATCCGATGGATAAGTCCGAAAATATGTTTTCGGAGTCACAAAGAGTTGTGAGCTCGTGGCTAGCTGTATCCTGAACCATTGAGGGTCACACAGGTACTGGTTTCTCAATTCCCGTACGGATATGATACTCAAAGTGTTGAGTATAGCAGGAGGAAGGTTGGGTATGACTTCCAAAAGTAGCTAATGGAGTAGGACTTCCATTTATAGCTAATGAGAGTAAACCTGTCATATATAGAATCAATGGTCCGAAAATTTGATTTTGCATCAAAATGATCAGTTTTGTAAACGGAGCACATTGGTGATATCTGATCATCGATGAGCATTATGATGAGACCACAATCAAGAGAGTCGAAACGAATGTTTCCTGTTTGACTTGAACCAAATGTCCACTATTTTAATTGAACCGAATATTCACTGTTTGAGTTGAATCGAATGTTCTCTATTTTGTCCAACTCAAACTCTATCCCTCGACCTATAAATATGGAAATGAGGACACTTTCAAAGAGACTTGATCATTGTACCAACTTGTGTTGGCAACTCTCCTCTCCCCTCCACTCTCGGCCTCCTCCCGCCGTCGTCGTTGCTAGTCGACGACGTCGCCACCCGCCATCGGACCTCGTTCCGGCCATCTTGACGAGGAGATTCCGTTCGTGACAATGTCCTATGCTTTCTAGCGCAAGGCAGCGAAGGAATTTGAAAACTGGTCATGGATCGGATTAGGCGAACAATCAAAGATTCAACCTTTGAAGTGCTATTGCCGCGTAAATCGAAATAGTCGGAGTTGTGCGCGAAGTCGTCAAAGGTAAATATTTTTAAACATCATATATATGTTTAATATTGATTTTACTCGCGAGCGTTCCCGGGCACAAAATTTTTAAAACTTTCGCTGCGTCCCGGAGGCGTGATCCGGATCCGTCGCTCCGCCAACAAACGGAATATCATAAGAATATAACTAATAAATTAAACAAGATGGACACAAATATTTGTAGTGGGTCACCCTAATATTGGGTTACGTCCACTCAAAACACTCAAGAAAATCACTTCTTTACAATAACAAAGAAGACGAGATTTGAGAAATAAACTCACTAATCTTAATCATTCCATACACTCCTGAAACTAATCTCTCGTTAAATTCTTTTAAATCATTTTTATAATTTTATGTTTATAAAAAAAATTATTTATGTTTTCGGTATGATTTTGGAACGAAGAGTCAATGAATATTATAATTGAAGTTTATGGTAAAAAAATTATTTAAAACATTGCTTACATAACCAGAGCCATCCATAAATTTAGACCAATCTTCATATATTTTTCATAGTACGTTTTAATTCAAAAATGGTGGTTTTAGCACCCTCACCAAATTCAGCACTTTCTACCACCGTAAATTTATAACTTGTCTCGATGGACACTGCGTCTTCTTCCTTTTGTTATTCATGGAGGCAAGTTTTATGTTCGATGTGGGTGGTCCAGGGTAGAATATGAGAGGTGAAATTTTTTTTGTAAATTGTTCGTTAGATCCCTTGGAACTAAACGAAACGGTTAAATTTATTTTTTTATTATCGACTCGGAGAGTTGTCTCTAAGAGTCCCTATTTTGATATGTTCGGATGAATCCAGTTTACTACCGTGATTTTGTTTAGTGAAGAATTTCCCATACCCGAACCAAAGTTCGGAAAATCAAATGTGTCGTTATATTTAAAGTTATAACAAATACACAGCTTACAACTTTCAGAGAGCGACATATCTCACTCGAAAGATCACTTAGAAGGTGCTGATTTGGAATCCAAGAACAGAGGATCCCTGTGGCTTCCGAGATTCCAGCTACAAGAGAAGGTTCAACTACTTCACTGTTAATCATCATCGTAGTCGTGACTTTCAACGGTTCCACAATAAATGACACAGAATAACAACTACACGGAATATTATTATCTATGATAATCATTATAGTGGAAAAAGTTCTGTTGGCGTTAGGGACCATTTCTTGATCCTTCTTGAAAAATTTAAAATGTAAAATTTACCAAAAATGAAAAAAAAAAAAAGAAGTGGATTAGGTTGCCAGAACTTGGGCACGAACAAACACACTAGAAAGATATCGTTTTAAAAGAACCCTTAAAGATTTGAATCCAATTCATAATCACAATAATGCTGTCAAGAATCATATACTGCATCGCGGTCCTTCTAGCCACAATTGCAGTAATTCTACTTGCTTTATTCTCACCACAGCCGTATAGAAAGAATCCGACACCCTTTCTTGCCCTGTCATTCTACATTCGACAGCCTCAGGTCACTGGCCCTAAAACCAATACAGTGGCACCACCGCCACGTGCCGGAGCCCTGATATTCCATCACACACTCATCGAGGGACCCGAAAACACGTCTCGAGTGGTCGGGAAAGCACAAGGTTTTATAATCCCTGTGGAGAGCTTTGCTCATTCTGCTTTCAATATCATTTATCTTACCATACATACAAATGAATATTCGGGCAGCATTAGCATCCGGGCCAATAGCTTATCCCACAAGGAAAGAGAAGTATTGAGCGTTGTGGGTGGCACTGGGTCCTTTGCTTTTATGCGTGGATTGGCTGTTTTTGCACTCCTGGATGAGGCAATTTATCAGATAAAATTGCACTTGAAATTTGCTAATGGAACCTAAGAAATCCTGGATAACACCAAATTCATGCTCAGAAAAGTACATTTTTTGTTTTTTGTATCTACTATTCCTCCATAGTTTTACATCTTTTGACCAGATTAATAAGATTAACATCACCGGGAAAAGTATCTCAGTAAAACATATCAATCTTCAGACTTCCAATTGATGATCATCAATAGCCAGTAGTAGCTCCATGTTATTCATCAATATATATATATATATACACACACACACATATATATGGTTGAGACGGATTTTGTATATTCAAATTATTCTCACTTTCTGTCAAAAGGTTGTTGGTAATCAGGACGGCTGAAGTAAGAGACAGGACCTTATATATTGCCTTACCTTATCACAGTGAAGACTAGTAGTTATAGGATTAGGCTTACAGCACCCCTCCAGGCACCACATTGAGAATCATAAAGGCATGAGGAATTAGAATCCGTCGAGACTGCCTCAATTTATCCGAATCACGTCCACTTTCAGTGAAACAAGTTCTTATTGTCGGATGTAATAACAGTTTTTTCATCATCTCAGAGAGGGTAATGATCCCTCAGAGATCTCTGGCAGAATAAGGTTCCAGATTAGGCATATAAACATATAGCTTCTGCTGCTGAGCCACTGTATGATGGTTGTACATGATTGAGCAATTAAGAGTAAAATCGCTTTTCTTTCTTTTCCCACTAATTCCCAATGCTGACAGTTGTGTCGGAAATCGACCAGGATTTCAAGAAAAAGATTAAAATAAACATTTTAAGACGAGCAAGAGAAAAAGAATAATTCATTAATATAAGTCAAGCATTTGTATTGGAATCCTCTATTCACATTAGTAATTCTCTGCAACTGGTCTGGATGGAAAGAGCCTCAGAAGAAATGTTAGTAACGACCATAGACAGGCAACACCTAGGATACGAAATGTCAGTCCCAAGGAAACAAGTGCCCCAATTCGATCTGCTGCTGCAGGGGTTACAGATGCACCACTCATAGCAAACATCAACTTCTCAATAAATCCCACAGCCCTGGTCAACTGATATATCCTATATATCTGTGGAGAAAGTACCAATCTTATAAAGAAATATGTTCCCCTTCTAATGCAAATGTTAATTTACGATTTCTAACCTCAAAGATAATTGGCAAAAGAGGCCAGCAAGAAGATCCATTGTGGTCAAGGCGTCTCTCAAACGCAAACTGGGCCAAACAGCCAAACAAGAAAGGAGCAACAGAAATCAATGCAGGTAAACCAAGAATCGGCCAGGTAACATAAACGGCAAGGAGAGGAGCAAAAACTTTAAATCCCATGGTGAAAAATGCAGAGGATAAATATCCTCGTAGGCCAGTGATGAGACTCCATCTCTTTGAGGTAAACTGCAGATATGGCCTTTGCACGTGCTCAGTAACAAGAAGAAATGTGGCAAGTCCGGTATAAAATATGACCTCGATAGACAATGAAGAAACAATTTCTGCATCAAGATCAAGAAATTCTAAATGCTTGTCCAGTTCACAATGAAGAAAAGCATCTGAAAATATGTGTATGAGAAACAATACAAGATGACAAAAAAGGTTGAAAAACTAATGGAAGGAGGTAGTCCCTTCCACAAATCAAGGAAGCCTCACCATGCTAAAGCCCTTCTTCACGTCATGTAATTCAACTAACGCTACATTTACCATCTCCACCCCATTCTTCTGCCTTCCTTTATGTGATGTCAAACAATTCATACATGCATGAGAATAGGAGTACAGACCCTCAACCTCAAAGAATGACCTTCAACCCAAGAAACTTCAATTTTTTCACCACTCTTAAAACCTCCTTCTATTCATCGTTCTTCACTAGTTTCATGTCAGCTTAAGTATAAGATGTAACGGAGCAATAACATTTCACTCATGAGAGCGATTAACGTGTGGGATTAGGGTTCTCATAAGATTGAAAAGAGTTGAGGTACACCATAGACAACTATAGTTTGTGTTAAAAAAGCAAGCCCTGGATCCTACGATTATTATCAAAAACAAATGTTGCATGATTAAGTGATTAACAACTGGGATTGTGGTCCTCCTAAGATATAAAAGTTTTGAGCTACACATAAATTTATAGCTTTTGCTGAAAACAAACACCTCGATCCTACAGTTATCATCAAAAACCAATGTTGCATGTTTGATTATCATATGTTACAAGTTGATAATATTATTGAGGGATTATTGTTACTACTAGAAGCGCAATCGAAACATGATATTTGGGTGGTTATATAGCTACGAGTATTTAAGTTGTCTGCTTCCGATGATCAATAGCTTTTTCTAAAACCCAAATACTCGGACATTCATAAGGTTCAAAAGATTTGTTCCAACACGTTGTTTAAAAACTCAACAAGTTTAAACCGAGTTTACCCATATGCTGGAAGCCTATGCCAACAATTGTATAAGTTCATCGAATTAATCAAAACATACAGAAATTGGAGAGATTCCGATCAACTTTAAAATAATCATTGAGTTTTTAAAGCTTTCAAGATCATAGCATATATACATCAATATGCGCAAATAAATCATAGTATATAAAACTTGCAGTCCAGCATTCCAGCCATTCATTAACAAAACACAGCCACTAGAGACGCAGATGAGAAATTCAAAGACACAGGGCAAAACACCAAATTAATTCTCAAAAACATTATAACTTATAACTCATGAAGGAAGTTCCAAAATACCTGCAAGAACCTCATTTTTAAAGAGATCCTCGATAGCGCTAATGATAAAGAACTGTGGAACAATCAAGGAGGAAATCAAAGCTACAGGTGCCAATATCCAGAGAAAGGAGCCAGTATTCTCATCGAACGGCGCTGACACCAATTTGCTTTCCTCAACCGACTGGTGACTCAATCCACCGAAAGAAACAGAGCCTGATTTTCCACGAAATGGTTCCGAACCTTTAACTGCACTCACTCGAAAACCCGGATTCCTTGATGAATTACTATCTGGAGCACACACAGCCACTCCAGTCCTTGAAGATGTCGAGAGAGCTGCGAAAGATGAGGATAAAACAGAATAAATAAGAACTTCCAGTGATAGACCGAAATAGGAAGATAAAAGCCAGAAAGCGTACATTTGAGCTCAATTTGGAATCTGGGCATCCAGTTTTTAACAGAAGTGTAGTCTCTAAACTGTTTTTTGACCTAAAAAACAGATTTTACAGAGTAAATCCAAATTTCAGACATTGCTAAAGAGGAAACAAGATTGAAAATTTGAAGGAGAAAGCTTACAGAGTGAGGCTGAGGAAGCGAAATATGGGTGCGTGGAGGTCGATTTTGAAGGAAAACACAGGCAGACTGCAACTCCATTTCGCGTTTGAGAAAAATTTCAGCCGGGGTTTAAACAGATGTGTACTATCCTTAAACCCTTGACTCGTGTCTCGGCGTTAAACAGATTCTTTTACATACTAATATATTTAAATGAACTCAATATTTTAATGATTTCAACTTTATTATAATTAGCATATTGTTGTTTTGAATTAGAAGAAAAAGATTATTTTATATTAAGAATCTATTTAAATGAATATAAACATATTTAACTCGATTTATTTCAACTTAATTCCATCGTAACAAGGCCTAAACGACATTGTTGATTAATGATAAAAATAATAATTATTAATTAGAAATAAAAGACACCACCTAAATATTCGAGGAAATAAAATGTGTTTAGTTTTGCATTAGAAAAATAATATTATATATATATATATAATTTTGATACCTCCGTACCCATTTCTCCGTCACCATGCATGCCTACTTATATGGCAGCCAGCAGCCACATTAGGAGTCGACTTGACAAATTTTCTTTTTATGAAAAAAGTTCAAAATTTAAATATCAGCTTATCATGTACACAATGTTTATCATTAACCACTTTTGATAATGTGATTATCGTTAATACAATTCGAGATAAAGTCAAGATTCATCACGTATATTAAACACCTTAGAAGGCGTGATGGTCGCATCCATGCATGGAGACAAGTTGAGGCAACCCGTGGATACTATTGGTATACTCGGGCTTGCTCCGAGGTGTGTAGTAAGGGCCAGAGATTGGTTACACAGGGGTATCAAATATATTCCATGTTATTTCTCTATCCACCTCTCAAGATCTTCACCCCTCACCCCGTTCATTAGTCACTCGTATAAATGAAACTATTACCAACATATTTCAACCACAACTTTTTGTATCAGTAATTATTTATGACAATGATAGCTAAATTTGAAGATTTTTCCGAATATCCTTCGTAAATTTGATATGAGAGATACTATCATGATAGCGATTTTTACTTAACTCGCATCCACTTTGAAAATAAGTTGTATTTACAAAAAAATTTGAAAATAAGTTGTATTTACAAAAAAAAATATCGAACTTGCTTGGAAACAATGTGGCATAATGGATAAATGATCCATTGATCTTTTTTCGGTAGTCACATTGTGGTCGACAATGGATGCAGTACCGTTTACGAGGGAGAGGCCTCCTTCAACTTTTATAAAATTTAGTTTTTTACTCAAAAGTTTAGTTTTTTGGAAAAATGTATTCTATTTGTATGTATATTTTTTAGATAAGGGAGAGATTTGTTACGATTAGAACTGAAATTGAACAATCATCCTAAATTCGAGACTTGATGTTAATTAGGTTATGAGTCATGATCGACAATTTATAACATATTTTTTAGGTGCAAATTTCTTTAAATAACTATGTCCAGATTTATCCCAAAAGACTTGTCAATAATCTTATCTCTCACTTGAATTAATAGCAATAAAACACTCTTATTTTTTAATAATAGTAAAATCCCGAATAAAAAATAAACTATAAAATCATTTTACCGTAATTTCATTTAGTGGAAATCTGTATAAGATGAACTTGAGTTAGTCATAACCTTAATTACAATCGGTCTATTGACAAATTTTTTTATGAAATCATTATATGGTGGTAGAACCACGAGTAGGGGTGTTCAAATGTGAATTGTTTCTATTTTGGATGGAAATTTGAACCAACCCAATATATATCGGTTCATAGAATTTGAAACCAAACCAATCCATATTTAAACCAAAACCACCCCTTCGGTTTGGTTTGATTCGGTGTGGTTTGGATTATGGATTAATTTGTATGTTTCGTAATAAATTAGTGTATACAATATTACTATTTGATAATATAGCGACTAGCACTAAAAAAATACTTAACTTGAACATATTAAATATCAGCAAATAAAATATTTTGCAAATGTACAATGTGCATTTATTATCTAATGTAAACTTCAGCAAAAGAGAGATATGTTACTCTCTAGTGCACTACCTAAATGTCTACAAAAGAACTTCTTTTACTCTTTTTATCCTTAGTCCTCGACAATAAGTGATCCCTCCGTATTCGATAATTCTGTTGAAAAATAAAATAGATAAGGACATCACTATTTTTAAAACAGAAAATATTTTCAATAGATATGATAGAAATTATAGCATTCACCTTCTTCGGGCTTTTCAACCTCATCCACGGCGCCACGAAGATCGATGGTTATTGGAGAAGATCGAAGCCAATTCTGCGCACGAATGAGACTCTCAACTTTTTTGGATGCAATGAACTACGAAAAGGGTCAAGTATGCGTCCCCTATACTAAAAAGTCTTGGTGGGCCCAATTGATACCAGACTTGTCTATGGGCCAATCTGCATCTCTTCCGCAGGATTCAACGAGAACCTAATCGATAATTTAAAAGTCTAAATATATTGTATAACTTTTTTATGTTAATAATTTCAATTTGGTTTGGTTTGGTTCGGTTTTCTTTGTTCTAAACTTTGAACCAAACAAATATTTGCGGTTTGAAAATTTTCACACCAATCCAAACCATGATTGACTAAAAACCAATCCAAATCATACAGTTTGGTTCGATTTGATTCGATTCCTGAACACCCGTAACCACAAGTGTCGTCTCATAATAGAACTATTCCGGTCCATAATTATATATAAAGTCTTTGTTCCCATCAATATGTACTATTTGGACACACACATATATATTATTATCTATCTATCTATAAAACTAGACAATTCTACTAAAAAAACGTAAATTGCATTTTCTTGTCCAAATATATATGTTAAAAAGAGAATTAGATTCGTTAGAGTTTTAAAATGATGATTATATATTTAACTCGAATATCATAATAAAAAATTATAATGGGTAACTAATATTTTTTTATGAACTATTCTATTCATTATCTAAAATTTTTAGTACTAAAATATATTATAATATCACATAACTAAATGTACGAACTTGATATTCTGGGCTCCTGTTATGGGCGCTTGTGTGCGCGCCTAGAGATGCTCAGCCGAACATCATATCAATTTCCTATGATGTTCGGCTGAGCATCTCCAGGCGCGCACACAGGCGCCCATAACAGGCGCCCAGAATATTAGGCCTCTCTAAATGTATATATAAAATGATAGTTGAAGGTTTAACTGTGTTACATATGATTGTGTAGACTTAAAATTTTGGTTAACAAATTTTATCTAATTCTGATTTGTTTTAAGACTTCAAATTTTGAATAGAACTGATAATTAAAAGTCTAGTTATATTGCATACATTTGTGTAGACTTCATGTTAGGATCGAAAATCAGATCGCGTACCAAAAGATAAGCAAGAAGTAAAACTGCGGGCGATCTGAAGGAATAAAAAAACCATGAGTTACAATAGTTTTGGTTTTTGAAAACTTTGACCACCGAGAAGTACATCAAATTAGTTATAAAAATCAAGCGAAAGATATCTGAAGATACTCTCTAAAATTTAAAATCGAAAGCTGAAGGTTTTAAATATGCGATGCTTATGTATGTTGAAAGCTGTAAGGAACTCATCTGAATTTGTTTATGGAAGTTCGAAGCCTCACTCTTTATACATTGATTGTACAAATCCATTCAACTGGGACTTATCCACTGCATAAAGCTGAACTCCTAAACTCGTCTACACACTGGCTCGCAAGCTGTGTCAACTCCAACTCTAAGAACATGTTTAACGTCTCTGTTCAAATATAAAAACAAAAAGTTTTACGTTTTCGTGTCAAAACTAGATTTTTTTTATTTTGGGGTGTAATTCACTCATCTATTCTATTTAACTCTCGACTCTCATATGTGAGTGAATCTGTGTACGAGAAATATTACAGTGATTAAACTCTCAAATGTTTCCTCACATACTACAAAGTGCTTCTTCAAAGCTGATAGACTCAGCGGTCGACATTTACGATTAAGCTCATCTGATCTGATAGTCGACTGCTTTGTCACTGTTTTCTTACCATGGCGACGACTCTCTCTGTTTCTCTTCCATACTCTCGTATCTGATTTTGATGTTGCCAGCTCCTCATCTCTACTCTTCTTCATTAGTTCAGCTTGCATATATAAGGCCTCTTGTCTTATGTTAATGTTAGACACAATCTTCTTGTCGTTGAAAAACTTCGGTAAAGTTTCTGACATCGTGTCCTTGTTGTCCTTTCATCGTACATAGATGTGTGAGATCATTTAATATCTTTGTACTTGTTCTGAACCTGATGTAAACAAAGCAAATCAGTTTGAGCTACTTTAACCCGTTATTCAAAAGAGCTCGTGTTCAAACTGTTTTGCTCGTGATCTGATATGCTCTAAGCTGATATTCTCTGAGCTGAATGCCTCTGAGTTGATCTGCTCTGATCTGTTCTCATCTGAGTCTCACTGTGATCTGCTCTTCAACTCAATCTTGCTTCTTCTTCTCAGATGATCTCCTTTCAGCCGATCGCCTCTCAGCTGATCTACTGCGAAGCTTCCTCTAAGCTGTTCTTTCTCTAAGTTGCTTTGTTCTTATCTTCCCTTGAATGCTCTAAGCTCCATCTTGGATTTGCTCTCTGTTCCAGCTTATATCTCCTGAGCTGATCTGGTTGAGGTCTTAGTTAGTTCAGCTCTTAGCTGAACTGTTTTAAGCTGTAATCTGAGTTGTTCTATTCTAAGCTGTTCTGCTTCTCTCTAATTTGTTCTAAGCCGTTGGCAGCTGATCTTCTTGTCTCTTCTAAGCTGCTCCTGCTCCGAGCTGGTTCTGGCCTAAGCTGATCTCGTGAGCTGAAAACCTCTCTAAACTGATTTCCTATGTGCTGATCTTTTCTCCAAAATTGATCAGCTTGGATGTCATCTGCTAGATCAGTTTGGGCGTCCCCTAGTGGATCAGCTTGGACATCTTCTCAATTGAACTCAGTTCGTTGCTTCTCAGCTCGCGTCTAATCTGATCTGTACCAGCTTAGCCTTCACATTCAAGTAAATCGTTAGAAACAAATTAACAAGTTTTATGTTCATTAAAACTAAGATTTAATCTGTTACACAGATCTAACGCTTCCTAAAAATGAGTTAGTAACAATTTTTGCTCATTATATAAAATTTTAGTAAAAATCTACAAATTTATTAATGTCACATAAATCTAAGTAATATATATATATATATACATTGAGTCACAATTTTTTATTACTAAACTATCTTCATCATGGTTGTAATATATATGTATTTTATATCTAAACGATACAATCGTTATGAACCGAATAGAGAGTAGCCAGACATAACAGGAGTAGTATATATATATATATATGTAATAGATATATAAACGATACACTTGTTATGAATCGAGTGTAGAGTAGCCAGACGGCCCAGACATACAGAGTTATGTATATATACATATATATATGATGGCCGGTCGTGTGAATTGGTTGGAGACTCTGGAAATCCGTTATGAAATGTTTATTTGAACACATAATTAATAAATTTGACACGTTAATTTGTTTGACTCCGAATTTGGGCACATGACTTTATATCCTTCCGACCATATTTAATTAGTATACTATAATTTATACGGAAATATATATTCAAGTTCATATGGGTCCAAGTTTGTTTGGTCAAATTTGATTCAACATTGGCTAGTGTGTCACACCTTCAATTGGTCGGAAATGCTTAACATACCTCCATGTTTAGATAACATAGTTATTAAAGTTATATATAGTCACAAGTTTCCCAGGTAATTTATATCACAATACAGTAATTATTATATGGACTGTTATACAAGTTAAGTAAGCAAAAGGAAATTTGGATGGCTTTTTGGTATGAATATTAAGTAAGACATTTTTTATTTGATATATAAGATCAACAACGATGTATCAACTTTCACTAATTAACAAATCTATCAACTTTCAAATGAGGTCCGTATTTTTGTAATCAATTTATAAGAGAGTGTTTAAGTTTATGAGGTTATTTTATCAATTTATAAGATTTTAACTCCTAAAAAAGGTTACCTAAAAATAATTTTAGATTCCTTTAACGACTGACTTTAAATTGGATTGGAAGCAACCAAGCACACACATGATTCATTTGAGATTTTTTTTTTTTTTTTAAGATTACAAGTTATTTTTTTAATTATCTGTGCTCAAGTATTATTCATGAAACAATCAAGAATAGTGGGCCATTTCTCCCACTCAAAGTTCGTTCCTCACCTTTCCTGTTGATGTCGAGCTTTCAAAAAGACCACACTCGTGGATCACTACAAAAATGGTCTTACTCCATTAGTCTATTTATACATGAGATTCCACCATAACAAATTATTCAGTCAAAAGCTTTGATTCACTCAGCAATGGCTTCCTGTTATGTATCATCTTTCTCTTCTTCACAGATATCGTTCTCCTCACAATATTCATCAACAAAATCACCGGGGCCCATTTCACAGCTCTCAATCCGGCAACGGGTTTCTGCTCAGCCGATCACGATCATATCAGCCTTGTCGGAAAAATCGTCACTCTTTACATCGTTACCGCACACGGAGGCGGTGGCGCCCTCCAAGCTTCCGGTTAAGAAAATCCCCGGAGACCATGGGTTGCCTTTATTCGGGCCGTGGAAAGATAGGCAAGACTATTTCTACAATCAGGGCCGGGACGAGTTCTTCAAATCAAGAATCCGGAAGTATAATTCCACAGTCTACAGAGCCAACATGCCACCGGGGCCCTTCATTTCCTTCGCATCAAAAGTCGTCGTCTTGCTCGACGGAAAGAGTTTTCCGGTCCTTTTTGACACCGAAAAGGTAGAGAAGAAGGATCTGTTCACCGGAACATACATGCCTTCCACCGATCTCACCGGCGGATACAGAACCTTGTCTTACCTCGATCCCTCCGAACCCAACCACGCAAAGCTGAAAACTTTGCTGTTTTTTTTACTCTCTCACCGGCGGGAAAAGGTGATCCCAGAATTCCATGAAAGATACACGGAAGCGTTCGAGGGATTGGAGAAGGAATTGGCCACCAAAGGGAGAGCAGAATTCGGTGCCGCCAATGAACAGGCGGCGTTCAATTTCTTGGCCAAATCGTTCTTCGGCGCTAACCCGAATGATACCAAGCTCGGATCCGACGGGCCGACCCTGATTGGAAAATGGGTTCTCTTCCAGCTGCACCCGCTGCTGACCTTAGGTTTACCCAAAGGTCTAGAAGACAGCACTCTACACACATTCCGCTTACCGCCATTTTTAATCAAGAAGGATTATCAAAGATTGTATGAGTTCTTCTACCAGAACTCCTCCCCGATTCTCGATCAAGCAGAAAAGCTCGGCCTCAGTAGAGACGAAGCTTGCCATAATCTCTTATACGCTACGTGCTTCAACTCATTTGGCGGCATGAAAATCCTGTTCCCAAACATTCTCAAACGGGTGGGCCGGGCCGGAGCCAAGCTGCATGCTGAGCTAGCTCGAGAAATCCGATCCGCAATCAAATCTAACGGCGGAAACGTTACGATGGCAGCAATGGAAGACATGCCTCTGATGAAATCTGTGGTGTACGAGGCCCTGCGCATCGAGCCGCCGGTTTCGCTCCAGTACGGCAAGGCTAAGAGCGACTTGGTGATCGAGTCACACGACGCAGCTTTCAAGGTGAAAGAAGGAGAAATGCTGTTCGGGTACCAGCCTTTCGCCACTAGAGACCCGATGATTTTCGACCGAGCGGAGGAGTTTGTTCCGTCCAGGTTCGTCGGAGAAGAAGGGGAGAAGCTGTTGAAACACGTGCTTTGGTCTAATGGACCGGAGACGGAGAATCCCACAGTCAACAACAAACAGTGCGCGGGGAAGGATTTCGTGGTCCTGGCCTCCAGGTTGCTGTTGGTTGAGCTTTTCCGACGGTACGATTCGTTCGGTATCGAGGTAGCGGCGTCGCCGCTGGGCTCCTCCGTCACATTAACGTCGTTGAAACCGGCTAGCTTTTAGAGCGGTCCGGCGATTTTTATTCGGTCTACCTTCCAAAGTTTGTCATTATAGTAATGTATATGTAGAGTAGGTACGTGCGTGTGCGTAAAGTTTGATTTGATTAGTTGGTGCTATTGGTGAATCACGGGACCCACTTTTTTCAATGGTATATTTAATTTTTTTTTTTGTAGGGAGGGAGGGGATACCCAAATACAACTACTATTTCTTCCAGATTTTCCTCATTCTTCCAATGCCTTGCTTATCTTCTGATAATATATCAAGCAGTTTCGTTGTGTGATTCAAAATTGTTCTCATGCCTAGTGGGTACTTCAGTGCTTCAGTAGCGAGGAAATCTGCTGCCCTGTTTTGTTCTCGAAAAATATTCTTGATTTTGATTTCCCACTCTTGTGTCATGAGTGATTTGCATCTGTACACTAGGTTGCTCAATGCTTGTGGCTGTCTGTTGTCTGTTTGTAGCCATTTGATTACTGTTTCTGAATCCACTTCAAGTTGAATCTTCTTTAATCCTGTCTCCCATGCAACTTGCAAGCCTTTATAAACCGCCCAGAGTTCTGCTTCTTCGATCGAGCATCGCCCAATATTGTGTGTGAAGCCCACAATCCAATCGCCCATGGAAGTACGTAATACTCCACCACTGCCTGCTAATTCGTCTTCTCCTTTACAACATCCATCCACGTTTAGGGAGCTCCAGTATGTTGGTGGGGGGATCCAATTAAGGAATCTGTTCTCGTAACATGTGTTATGCGACATTACTTTCCGTTTGAGGAACACATTTCTAATTTCACCGTGTTGGGTATGAATCCATTTCACTTTAACTGTCTTGTCTATTTTCCGGTCTTTAAACACCATATCATTCCTCCAGCGCCATATCCACCATAAAGCTATTGCAAACAGGATATTCCAGTCCAAATACTTCTTCCCGTGAAGCTTGCCCTTGATGTTCTCTTTTATCCAATCGTCAAAATCCATTCTCCGATCCCTAGAGGCTTCCTTTATTGATAGCAGTTCACTCCAAACTTCCTTGGCATTCTCGCACTTTCGTAGGATATGGTCCACATCCTCAACAGTGTTATGACATATCTTGCAATGGCCGTTAGATGTGAATCCCCTTCGCATCCTTTCTTCATTACTCAAAATCTTTTTATGACGGACTAACCAAAGGAAAACACTGATTCGATTAGGCACTTTCAGCTTCCATACATCATCCCACCTCTCATTCCCTGTAGTCTCTTCCTGGTTTGTTATAAGATCATACGCACTTCTGACTGAGAATTGGCCATGATTCGTGCGATCCCAACATTCCTTGTCCTCGAAATCATCGTCATCAATCAAAATGTAAGCTGAAAGTCTATCTTTCAGATCCACAGTTAGCAAGTCGTTCAACTTATCCCATTGCCAGCCTTCCCCTCTTATCCAGTAATCTGCAACCTTTTTATTTATATCTTCTGCTTGTAAAATGCTTTCTAATTTGTCAATGAGAGGTACTGTGACTAACCATTTGTCTAACCAAAATTTTGTTTTCTTCCCGTTGCGGACCACATATTTCTTGCCCTTATTCAAGAAAGCAATAGCTTTAGACAGTCCATGATAATTTGGATTTGATCATTAGAGGCCTCCGCAAATAGAACCATGTCATCAGCAAAAAATAGGTGAGATAGTAAAGGTCCGTTTCTGGATAAGCGAATTGCTTTCCAAGATCCATCGTTAACTGCCTGACAAATGATATGACTAAGTCTTTCAATGCATAGGATGAATATGTAGGGAGAAATTGGATCCCCTTGTCTAATCCCTCTTTCTGGAGTGAACCCCTCTGTCTGTTGTCCGTTCCATAAAATCGACAGTCTTGATGTTGTGATACAACTCATTATGTTTCTCACCCAATCAGTATTCAGACCCACATCAATCAAAGTCTCTCGAATAAAGTCCCATGAAAGTCTATCATAAGCTTTTTCCAAGTCAATCTTGATAGCCATGTAGCCCTTTTTGACCCGATTTTTTCCTCATTGAATGAAGCACTTCTTGGTAAATCAAAATATTATCTGTTATTTGACGTCCCGAAACAAAACTGCTTTGGAATGGGCCTATAATGTCGGACATGATCTTCTTCAGTCTAACGGTCATGCACTTCGTGAGAATCTTGTAGCTAACATTGCATAAGCTAATAGGCCTAAATTGTGTGATCAGCTCCGGATTTGGGATTTTGGGAATTAAAGTCACCAGCGTGTCGTTCGACCCTTTCGGAATAATACCTGATTCAAAGAAATCAGTAGCAAATTTACAAACAGTTGTACCAACTATATCCCACATTTTTTGATAAAATCCAGCATGCATTCCATCCGGTCCAGCTGCTTTGTACGGAGCCATATCGAATAGGGCTTGTTTAATTTCCTCATGCAGAATTGGAGCATGTAATTCCTGTAGTTGTGATTCCAACATATTGGGAAAAAGGCCACTGTCTAGAGTGCATATATGGGAATGATTATCTGCTTTGAACAAGGAATAAAAATAATTATGGGCCATTTGCTTAAGTTTCTCCTCATCTGATATCCATTCACCAGTTTCCGCCTTGAGTGTCGTAATTCTGCACCTATTCCTGCGGACTATGGTCGAAGCATGATAAAACTTAGTGTTTCTGTCACCTGACTTGATCCATTCTTCCCTTGATTTCTGAAACCACAGAAGTTCTTCTTGCTCCAACACAGTGTCCAATTCTTTTCGAAGCTTACTTTCAAGCTTAAGGAGACCTGTTTTGGGTTGGTTATGGATATGTTTTTGGATTCCGTCAATACGAGCAATCAATCTCTTTTTCTTCTTGATGATGTTCCCAAATGAATTTTTATTCCATTCTGATAAAACCACAGCCATTTTTGCCACATTGAAATTGAGATGTTTATTAGACTCCCATTCATTCGCTATCACCTCCGGAAAGGATTCATGTGTTAACCATGCTGCTTGGAATCGAAATGAACCCTCATGTTGGGCAAAGTGAGAGTTGTGTAATCTGACTAACAAAGGTGCATGATCTGACTGAATAATAGGTAGATGTATTATGTTCGCTTCCGGATATAGCTCCCTCCAAGTCATATTGCATACACCTCTATCCAATCTCGCCCCCCTGAATGTATTGTCTTTTGTTCCCCGAACCCAGGTAAATCTAGATCCTCCAAATCCCATATCGAAGAGACCATTGGTGAACATCCAGTCCGAAAATCTCGTTGATCTGTGTATGGTCGTTCGTACTATAGAGCTGGTTTCATCATCTGCAAGCACCGAGTTGTAGTCTCCAATCGATATCCATGCCCCATCTATGTTAAGTTTCTCGGCAAGAAGATCTTTCCAAAGGTTTTTTCTTAATGCAGCATTAGGACTACCATAGACAATCGAAAGAAACCAAGGTTCCGCATTACCGAGCACCACTCTGGTTAGAATGAATTGCGGGTGAGTAAAAACTACATCCAGCTTAACATCATCTCTCCACAAAATCCATATACCTCCGCTGAACCCAACTGCCTCAACTCTGACCCAGTTATTAAAGCTCAGTCTAGTACATATAGTATCCGCTAGGCTACCTGAGATCCGCGGCTCAATTAGACCAACCAATATCGGCTTGTGCTGCTGAATCATATTTCTGAGGACACGGTTGAAAGCTTTAGAAGCCGCGCCTTGACAGTTCCAAACTACAAAATTCATATTGAGAAAATCTGGCCTGATACAGTAATCTAAGGATAACAACTCAAAGAAGATCGTTGCATGCACAGACACCCCTATTGATGGGTATGGCTATCGCTCCATGCTGTCTCCATGACTACTTCATCCTCACTGTTCTCTGGTTCCTCGTACATGACTATATCTCCTGCAATTATGGGTCTGTTGTGTGGTGGATCCTGGTGGTGTTCTTTTGCCCCTGGTTCCCTAAATAGGCTAGAGTTATTTAGTAGAGAGCAAGAATCAGGATTGGTTACCTTTTCTCTCGTGATGACCTTTCCACCCTGTGAACCTCTGACAACCCAGTGTTCCTCATTAGCAGCTGCTTGATTTGGGCCTTGTTTGCTACTCTGTTTTTCAAATGTGTTGTCTGAAAGTTGTTCCTGTCTTCCCTGAGCTAACACGTGACTTTTTTTATTTATATCTTGTCGTAGATCCTTCTGGTTCGTTTGAACATTTGGTCTTCTCCCTTTAGTCATGCGGTTACCCATTTTAATTTGATCCTCTTCTGTCTGTTCTATCCCAGCATCTATCGTTTCCAATTCGTTAAAATCGGTCTCCGCCAATAAGTCATACCTTGTGTTGCCTTTCCCCTCAGTCCCATAAGTACTCATCATTTCTTTTCTGGTCCCACGCATATCATGCCTTTCTTTTTTGTCTTCTTTATATTGCCCAGATTTCCTTGGTTGACGGGTTACTATCATCCATGGCCCATATGTTTCCTTGCTCTCTGGTGGGATGATTTCTTTCCCATTTTGTTTGACCGGTTTGTCATTATGCACCGATGCTTCATTAGCTTCATTCTTGGATTTGCCTGCTGCCTCACAGTGTTCTTTATGATGTCCATATACTCCACATCCAAAACATATGAGATTGAACCCCTCATATTCAATTCTCATTATTCGTTTCCTGATCTTGAATTTTGCCAAAAGGGGCTGCGTTATATCAACCTCCACACAGATTCTAGCAAACTTACCTCTTGATGTAAGGCTGGTGGCCTGATCCACCCTGATTGGTCTGCCAATCTTCCTTCCAATTTTCATTAAGAAATCCTTATCATAATACTCTATTGGTAGGCATGGAAAACGAACCCATACCAGAACTTTTTCCGTCTTGTCTGTACTTGGATCGAAGTTGGGGTACCATTCTTTGACAATTAGACAGTGATCCAACACCGTCCATGGACCTCCATATTTTGCATATTCATAATCATCCACGGAGGCGAACTTTGCAAGGTAATATTCATCTTCCATTGCCACCAATTCCATCGGGGCTTTGGGTTTCCACAAGGCTTTGACTCGGCGTAGGAGGTAATTGTATCCAATTGATCTACCCAGTACTTTCACGATCAGAGTTTGACGCCAAGGCCGACGTAGTCTGCACTTCTCCTCTCTTGATAATTTTATAATAGAACATCGTTCCTCCTCTAGATCTTCTTCGACATCATCTTCGGAGTCGGATTCCGTTAGATCAGGAGGTTCAGATTGCGAATCGAGGCTCTTTCTTCCAAGAAGGGTTTCCTTGAATGAGTTTCTTTGTCCCGTATTAGTGACGCTTTGGTGCCCTCGAGGCTCCAGGGACGCTTCTGCATCATATCCTTCTACCACCATATGCTCTGTATCCCTAGATTCCTCCATTATTGTCTTAGTTTTCTTAGTACTGCGTTCCAGAAGGTCATCTTCTTCGGGCGTACGGGTGAGAGAATTCATCTTTTTAGTGAGAATCCGCAATCGCTATTCGTTGGGCGAGCACTTAGCTTCATCAATAATACTGGTATATTTAATTCATATTTATTCTGAGAATATATATATTTGACACCAACAAAGAATATATTTAAGAAACTAGATTTGGAAATTTCCATATAACTTTTATTAATTTAATCACATTAATTTGAAATTAATGAAGATTGAATGAAATTTTTATATCATATTTTATGATTGTACTACTACTAAATAATATGAAAGTAATGATAAAGGATCCTTTTTCAATTTTTATTATTCTTGACAGAAGTTTAGTTATCAGTTAACAGAAAATTATTAACCTTGGAGACACTGCTATGGTGATAATGAATAGAGATTAAAGAACGTAGTCATTTTATTTTATATTAAATTATCAAATAAATATTTTCACACCCTTATCATTTTATAGGGAAGAGATAATATTCGGTGATCTACTTGTATTTGTTCTAATGTATGTATCCGGTGTCTTCATATTTAATAAATAGTTAAAAAATTGACTAGAAGATAATATTTGTGTTGGGAAATGTGAATGAAAGTTGTCAGATCGCGAGTTGTTTGCAAGCACTCAGGTTGCGAGCTGTACAAATGGCAAGCTGTTTTAAGTCGCAAGCTATTACTGGTCGCAAGCTGAGTTGATCGCCGTGATATCAATATCTAGAAAATATTTTTTTTACTCATTTTGCTTGGCCCAAATTATATTCACTTTCTAATAATTGCTAGCTATTTAGTGGTCATAGAAACCTTCCTTGAACCTCAAGAATAACAATCCAATCTTATACTAAACTTTACGTAGAGGATCAATGTGAAATTTCAGATTAATTAAACTTCAAGTTTAATATGTGGGTATCTCTTATAATATGGAACATAAAATTCCACAATATAAATAAACAAATGTGATAAAAGAGGAAAAGAAAACATAAGAGTCCCTCAAGAATACAAAGAGTGAATGAAATGAGGCCAATCCAAGTGAAATTACCCCGGAGATCCAAAATGTAATATAATGAAACTGATCGACAAAAAAATAAAGTTAAAAAAATTACAAAGATTAAAAGATTGAACAGACGCATGATTGTCTAGAACAGGTAGATTAGACCGAATAAGGCCCCTCCACCAATTGCCAAACTTCCAAGCAGCTTCTGCATCGTCACCATTTTCTCTGCCCCACTCTGCAAACGTTAACATTCAGGGTCAAAATTTTTATTATTTTTCCCTTAGTTCTTTTTCTATAGATCCATAGCTCATTTTTAAATCACCAGCTATTTTGTTTAACAACAAACAAAACCCATATGTTACAGCTAGATTTATGTTTTTAAAAAAAATTTAAAAAAAACTATTTATATGCGCAGCGATCGAGAGGTTAGGAACGGACAGGATCACCCTAGTCGTCGTATGTTGCGCCAAAGAATTTATTTTTAATTTTCACTAGACAAGTTGGCATGTTTATTACACCTAGAATAGGTTCCCAAGCTTGATCCAATCACAGATAAAATATTTCATAAAAATCAGTTTTATATACGTCGCTCTCTGGTTTATGAGTTATTTTTTAAATTTAATGACATATATAATTCATTGTTGTCGGATCGAAAAGTGCGTCACCTAGACGTCCGTGAGATCAGTACTACAGAGTTTGCTTCTTGTTCAAATAATGGAATTAAGTAGTGCATGCTCATGAAAAAAAAAAAGGATTAAACTGCATATTTCACGGAATCCTATGAACCAAATTGCTTTGATTAGAGATATCACATGCATGTTTTGTCCTATGATTAATTGATATATGAAGTCATGCACTAGTACCGGATCTGGGTTTGATTATGGAGAAGATTTGATAAGGCGTACGTACCTGATCGTTAGCAGCTGTTGGACTGGGAGAAACGGAATCATCTGGTACGGGAGTTCCCGGTGGTGGCGCTGGCGGGCCAAGACGCTTTGGAGCGGGTGCAGGCGCTTGTTTTTCCTTCTTGCTCGGAGCTGGAGCCTTAGCCGGGGGTGTGGCTATGGGAGCCGGAGGTGGAGTCGCAGGCACTGGGGTAGGAACTGGAGGGGGAGTGCCTGTGGGTGGGGAGGTTACCGGTACTATTGCTGGAGGTGGGCTCACCGGTGCCACAACCGGTGGAGAACTCACCGGAACTTGAGCCGGGGGAGTTGTAACCGGTGCGGATGTAGGAGGAGTGGGTGTAACGACAGGTGAAGCGGCGGGAGTGACGGTGGGAGCAGAAGCCGGAGACTGAGCGCCGGCAGTAGCCATTGCTACGCATATGAGGGCGAGTAGAAATCCCGTTTCCCGGTGCATGGTTGTGGTGGAATATTCTACGCTGTGTGATAGGGGTGGAACGAGGCTCCAAAGAGAGGGGTATAAATAGTGTGAAAATGGATAGGTTGGTGTCTCTCAACAATTTCTTTAGTATTATGTTAATGAGAACCTTGTGTAATGCAGACATTTATTCATATATATATATATATATATATATATAAACATACATTATTGATAAATATTTTTATCCTTAAATAAATATCTGGGTAATATTGTAAGTAAATTATGAAATTTCCATATGCATATGTAATATGTTATCTAAACATTGCTCCATTGCCTTGTAAAAAATCTTGAAAACTGAAGCTTAAATTAGTTTCTATTATAAATGAATATGATGGTCTATATCGTTATGTTCTAATTACTCTTATTAACATTTTAAATCTGTTTATCTGCATTTTTTTAATTAATAATATATTTCTAGTGATCAGTGATCACATGGTAACGTTTTATAGCATATAAGTTATATTACCATTCTGAAATTTAAAAATACTTTTATAGTTGACTTGTTTAAAAGAAAACAGTACCCCATCAGACCCCTTTCTAGAAATATTTTAATTTTATTTCATACCTTTCCAGCTTAAACGTCGGATTTTAATCCCCAATTACTAATAAATATAAACCTCATTTTGTTATGATATATAAAATAATGAATTTGCTTTTGGAGTTATACCACAGTTGTAAATAAACGCGTAGGCCAGTAAAGCTTAAGCGCAAGAAGCCAATGATATAGTTACACGTAGCTCATCAGTGCTGATTGGCCGCGTATTCATGTCCTCCACTCCGATGAGAAAATTTGACCTAAATTATTCTTCTCACCAAACAAAAAATTGTTGATTTTTTTGCCGATCGGTGCTGCAATATAAATAATAACAATAAATATTAATCAATCATGTTATCACCATAAAATTATATTTATCTCTTGCATTCGTAGTTATTATATTAATTAACTTTTATAAATATTGAAAATGTAATTTTATCTAAAATTTAAACAATTAAACGTAACATAATATTCTTACCAACTATTATTTTATATTCAACTCAAGTATAATGAATCACACTATTTATAATTATCCGCTCCTCTACAATCTCATCTTTTTATTGAACTAATATTGTGAGATGTGACACATATAATCCATGTGATAAGTAGAGAAGGTAAAAGTTGTTGGAAAATGGGCAAAGCCCAAATTAATTAATCGAGTTATAATCGTCAGATGAAAGTCGAAATTGACTTGAAAACTTGAATCTACATTTCGAGTAGATATTTTTGGACCGATTTTAGGTGAATGAGAAATTAATAAATCAATTAAAGCAAATAAAACTCATTTATTGGGAATCGTGCAGCTGTCCCACATCGGGAATTGAGCATGGTCAAATCTTCCTTATATATGACTTCATATTATGTGTAAATAATTAATACAAGTCGTGATAGACCCAAGAAGGTTCCTCGAGGGCGAGTAAGTGCGAAGCACCTACGAGCCCGCGCCCGCGCCCGTGCCCGTGCCGGAGCCGGCGCACGTCGCACTGTCGCAATGGGCGCTTTGAGGCGCACGTCGCGAGGAGCTCTTAAATTTATGCTCGAGTGACACGGGATGACTAGGCAGTGACGCGGCTACGATGTGGCCACAGTGACGGATGAGTCGGCAGTGACAAGGCTGAATGATATCAACCATTGGATCGGTTAATATTGAAGGGGTGTAATGAATCGCGAAAAGTTGCGATCTGAACCATTTGATGGATTGTGAAAAGACACGATCCTGGCCGTTGGTGAAATGATGCAATCTGGAGCGTCTGATCAAGTATCAACGGATGCGATTGGTTCAATCATAGGGTTGCATGGTGAAGAGTCATGATCCTTCATAATGGACACAATTTGGACCATTGGATGAAGATCCAATGGCTATAGATCAATTCATTCCTAAGGGTTGTGACTATTCACGAAATACCCTCTGCCTCTTCATACTCTATAAATAGAACCCCCCAAGTCTGAATTAAACACACCAGAAATCCAAGCATTTCTAATCTTCCTCACTTCCATATTCTCTCTACATTCAGAGTCCAAAAAGCATCTGAAATAGTTCGCTGTTCTCGTAATTTGGTGTACTCCTATTACGAGAAATTCGTCGTTGTATCTTGAGAAACGATTGTCTATAAACCGTAAGCACCTGAGCGGGGCAAAATTATTTTAAAGAAATAGTGTTCAACACTATCCTCGACGATCAAAAATCCGTATTCAAATAAAAGTTTCTACAAAAGTAATATTTTTTAATATCAAAACGATAGGTTGAAAATAAATAATAAACCCAAATTATAAGATAGATTCAAGAAATTTAGAAGATTCCCACATCAGACATACGAATCTTAAAATATAAAACACCGACTCATATAATGTAACAGCAAGAATATAGTATGAATTAAAAAGCTGTTGCATTGCAATCCTCTGGATCTCCAAATAAAGTTGGAAAATTGCATCGTAACAGAACACCTTGTTAGTCGGTAGGAAATAAACTATATTATAAGTACAATTTTACGACAATATTAAAAATAAAGAGGGCAATAATTTCATGTGGAATGCCCCCGAATTCTTAATAATGGAATTACACCAAATTTTGGGTCATCAATCGCTTGTTCTGTGCTGGAACTAGCGCATTTACCTACCAATTATGATTATATATTACAACTTGTTTCCAAATAATATTAGACTTTTTTTAGTTTCTCCAATTTAATTGACATGAATATGACGTTTAGACAGAAATTTAAGGTATAATATGTGAGCTCGCCTGTCTGGTTTAATGATTTTTTACCTTGTTATAGCATTAACATATGATTCTAAATTCAGCCCTTTGAAGATTTTCCCAACATTTATTTCGTAAAATGTTAAAAATGCACAGAGTAAAATAAACACGGCACTTCAATAAAAATTAAATGAAATTTCTATAATATTTACGACATGTGACAATAGTCCTTATTAAAATGTTTTTCTTTTATATTTTATACACATATGTACGTATGTCTGAATGCAGGAAAAACCCTACGCTGATTTGTTAATAAATGGGTCCAAGTAAAGCTAACCCAAACAGGTCGTAATGTTTGTCCTTTATAAGTGATACCAGCCCATTTACGCCAACAAATAAAAATGGGCTTTCCGTCGTTCTTAAATTAGTGGGAATGCAGAGGTGAAGCATTCTAATATGTGGTGGTTTTCAATTCATTTAGTTTAATAATTTCACATGATTAATGTCAAGGTGACCTCGAAAATCCAAGAACAGATAATTTTTACCCACATACAACTTTTAAAATGTGATATTTCAGATTTTACATCTTTATATATCTTTGATGCATCTCGGAACGAGCCTGTTCGGATCTGAGCATCACTCACCCACCCGATCACAGACCCATCTGAGCACCACACACCTACCCCGAGCACACGCACCCACCCGGACATGCACACATCCACACGCATACGCCTAAACCCTCCTTGATTCTCTATGCTATTAAATACGTCGTATGTCACTAAAACCATACTATAAGAAAGTTTTGGTGAAATCGTGAAACTTGATAACAGGCATTTCGATTATTCTATATTATTAATTCAATATATAGTAATGCATCATCCACTTATAAAATTACTGTTAATTAAAATAAATTATATATATGTACATCACATACTTAATAGTTTTAATTAAAGGTATGTTTGTCTCCTTTTTACATCGATTAGAAAACGTGACCGTATTCAGTTAAGTTTGTGACGTGTAATTTCAGTCTCATCTACCTTTTTAATTAGACAAAAGGAAAATTTACTCTCTCAACTAAATTTACTACAGTGATTCAGTATCATAAATGCAGATTAAATTCACGGCCAATTATGACGTAATGTGGCAGTGTAATAGCCACAACCCAGTGAGAGTTTATTGTTCCAATACACGTGTAACTTTTGAATGGATGGAAAAGTAAATTTTTTATGTCATCAATCTTTTTACTCATGTATTTATTTTTCTTTATGATAATAGCTAGCCGACACATGAGATATTTCTCATAGGAAATCATATTTAGTTACGTTTATGATTGAATGGACGGATGTTCCATAAAAAAAATCGTAATTCAGCTAAGTATATTTTCAAAATATCAAGATTTTTTTTATCGAATTTTAAGAATAAAGCTCAATATTCTTTGTACAAGAGAATGCCACTTATTCTTTTCAAAATGAATTACATAATGGTGTCGATAGATATATATTTGATTGCATATGTATAATTTCGTACGACTTTTGGGGAGCTGGAAGTGCGGACAAGAATATTATTCCCGTCGTCGGGATGTGTGCATAACTCCAAACAACCACGTACGCGACCAAACCATTGGATTTTGAAGGCATTACGTCTATCAGATAAGAGGACCACGAATCGCGACACCTTCTGATGGAATAATTTCAGGCCATGAAACAATATTTTGGACTTTGTCTCATTTAATTGGTATTTTGTATTCGTTCACCTGCAATCAAAGTTATCATCATCATCCATGTACCCCCTTTATTCATAAGTGTCTCCCCGTGCTTCTTGAAATGCCACCATCATCACAACCTCAAAATGATAAAAAGTGCTGCCAAAGCTTCACACTTTAATCATGAACCCACCCACTCCCACCGCCTTCTTTCTCCCCACTTTCAAATTTACTTCCCACACAACCATTTATAAGTATTGGTTGATGGGATATTATATCACATGCACATTAATATGTATATGTTTTGATTTTGTGTTAATCCAATCCTATCAACTGTATGAAGAAATCTTAGCGATGACCCATATATTGGATTTTGATTTTTGTTATCTCAACGTGTAATAAAACGTGCAAAATAAGGTTCTTAGGTAATTCTTGAACTAGTTATAAGCAACTACTATTCAATAAGATAGTAAAAGAAACTAATAATTAGGACAATGATATTCAAAGAATTAAGAGGTAAACTAAATTAAACAGCACTTGAATAGAGTAAATAAGCAGGCGAAAAAATGTACGTATTTGGAATCAAGCTGCTTCATCGGCTGTGCCTTCTACGGAAAGCTGCCTTAACCACTCAAACGTTCGATGATGGGACAGGTGCTTTTTTGCCGCCTGCTGTTCCAGTGGTTTCGTCGGCTCCACATTCTCGTTCTCGTCTTCGTTCCTGGGAGCTTGAAGCTCACTCTCACTGGCGCTTCTTTTGGCTTGTGCGATTTCAGAACTAACTGTATCAACCGCATCATTTGTACACATGCATCCACTGAGGAAAGCTGATCTAGGTTTCTTCTTCTTGTCTGGGCTAATCTTGTTGCTGTTGCTGCTTAATGAGCTGGTGTTGCTTCCCGTGCTGTTACGGCTCCCGAAATTCTTGCAATTCGTGCTGTTGTTGGTGGGACATCGTGTTTTGAGATCCTGCAATGCGATTTCGGGCGGAGCTGTGACTAAGCCCAGCCGGAAAATGTTCCACGCGGCCGATGATGTTTTCTTGGTGCAGTTCCGGTTGTTAGAGCTCACAGTTCCATGTCTGTTTGACGAGCTTAATCTGGGAGATGGGCTCGGGTGGGAATGGAATTGGTTTTGCGGTTGTTTCGGCCGCTTATGGTGCGGCTTCGGATGAGTGGAGGCGGAGGAGCTGCCGCTGCTGGAAGACTGGTGGCTGCTGCTGATACTGCTACTTCTGCTGGAATAGTATTCCATGGATTCGGACCTGGAAATTGACCCGCTTCCGCTGAACTGTAACAATCCTCTCTCTGAGCTTACTGAATGGCGTAATGGCAGAATTTGGCCCTGGAAAAAAACTTCGTCCGCCGCGCACATTTCGGATTCTTTCGACAGAGAGCAGAAATCGAAATCTTCTTGAATTTCAATTGCTCTTGGAGGAATTTTACTCGTGCTTTTGTCCTCATCTTTCTCTTTTCTTGAATCATGAATCATTGGGAGATCACACAGAGACAGGGCTTCCTCCTCCTCCTCCTCTTCTTGCCTTAAACTAACAGCTTTTTCTGTAGAATTCTCCATCTACACTCAAGAATTCAGCTCAGATATCTTAACTTCTGTCAAGAAAGAAAAAACTTTACCTCTAATTTATAGTATCACTGTTAACAACTACATGAGAATTCAAGAAAAAGATAGAGAGACAAGTGGACACAGAGAGATGAGAAAAATGAAAAGCAAAGATTTCAGATTCGAAGGTTAGAAAGATTACAAGTGGACATGACTGCAGGCGACTCATAAATTCTGTTCTCTTCTTGTTTGGGAGTAAAGAGAAGTCTTATTGTGTACCTAAGCCGGCTATCCTTTTTAACTGTCGTGAAATTATTTTTTAGTTCGTCTTCTGCATCAATTTATGTTTTGTATTTAAAGTACGTATAGTAATTTTGTTTTCGATTATCTGAAAAAAAAAATATGATTGCACTCCTTGATCTAAAGAAAATATATTTTTCAAGTTCATATTTATTCACAGATAAAAATAAAACATTACAAATATAATATTATTATATGATATTTAAATATAAATAAGTTTAGATTTAGTAAGAAAAATAAGATTTTGGATATACAATTAGAACAATCTTATTAAAATCAAAATTTGCTATTATACATTTATATACTCAAATACATATTTTAATATCGAATCTGAAATAGTTAATATAATATATGATATTTGAATATCATTTGTTTCAAACCCGACACTAATATGAATTTCGAATATAAAATATTTATACATTATCTTGATATAAATGATAAAATTGTTTTCAATTTAGTGGTAATACAAAATGTTTTAAATATGTTATTAATATGTGATAATTGAGCACTATATTTTTAATATTTTGTACCAATTTTTATCGTATAAAAACATATGGTCCAGAGAATCTCGACACATTTTTGTTGTGGTCAGCGATCGCAAATATATAATTTTTTTGACAATCATTGAAAGTAAATTAATGTTTGAACATATAAATCTAAAACAAATTAACCTTATATTTCTTTCAAGTAAAAACCTTTATTTTTTATTTTTATTTTTCAGAATCACAATGATTAACACGCTTGTGCCTAAAGTTGCTCGGCCTGGGATTATTTATCCCTTGCTTTATGCAGGGGATTTTGAACTGAGAAGTGTTTAAAATAATTAGAAAAACTACTTTAAACAATAAAAAAAGACGGCTTTCGCGAGGTGTGCGTGAGAGGAAACTACTTTCTCCACACACTCCCATGATTATGTCCTACAAGTTTAAATTGGCAAGTCCGTTCTCCGACTTCAAATAGAAATCGTGATCCTTATATAGGTTTAAATTGGTAGTTCTATACTAACTTGGAACTAAACTTCTCCTATCTTATATCAAAATAATTAGATCATACGGATAATCATATCTATTTTAAACATTGCATCATAAACGAGTACGAATATCAAATTTTGACTAAGTTATGTTTAATTGATTTAATTGGATGATTGAGTTATGTATCTGATACTTATATATCACCTCGGGACCCGAGAACTTTCATACGTCCGTACACTAACTCGGTACCCGATGACCTTCACTTGTCAGTAAAATACATCAGTACCGAGGACTAAGCAAGTGTCTGGCCAGTGTTCACCAACAATCACGTTCTTGATGGCATAATGCGAATACATATTGAATTAGTCATGCGGCAATAATCTCGACTGAAAAAAAGTCAACTTATGCACAATATGAGGCGCAAGATGCGCTCCAGCACGTCACACGGGGGTAATGCACCCGCAACGACCGCTTGGCCTCTCTTTAAATACTCAGGTATGCTTCACTTTACATTCATTCACCCCCACAAGCTCTCAACTTCATATACTCTTTTAGCTATCGACATCTCGGCCTGACTTAAGTATCAGGGGGGCTTCATCGGAAATAATTCTAGCATATTCTGACTTCTGTGGTTGCAGTTCACTAGAAGAAACATGTTCACCTTTGTTCAAACCTGCTCATCTCCAAGAATAGATCTCCCGACGTCCCTCTATACTTGTAGCTGGTCTTATCTCATACAACTCAAGCAGTTTGATTTCCAAGATGAAATCCCCCGACTGCCCGTCCTGGTGGCAACTCTCAGGTCGAGAAAAAATTCGATAGCATCAGTATGTATTATGAAAACGCTTCACAACTACTTAATTACTTGGGAGGAGATAGATATATATCAGCCAAGTCTAATGATAATGTCCTGGAATTTCGAAACTTGACGATGATTCCAGGACCGGAACATTCATCTATCTCATGCCATTTTGTCTAGTGTTGATATGTGATGCAGTAAATTTAATGATCGGATTTCTTTTTCGAAGTTAATGTTACGATTTTAAGAAATAAGACATAAATCGAAGAGTTAGTTCGAAATCAATGCCCTGCAACACCAAAACAAAAAAGAAAATGATAATCGTAGGAGTTTTCATCCTTACAAATAATTGAAATCGATTGTCACATCACATCAAATATTTAAAGAAAAATAAGTTCTTCGTGGGGTTTATAAGTTGCGAGATAAGTATTATTGTTTTTTTTTTAAATGAGACTTTGATTCGACGTTGGTTTGTTGGAATGTTCATGCACGATAATAATGGAACAGATGGTGATGTTAGATGACTAGTACAGAAATAAAATTACATCCCAGACAATAGAGTCGCTGAGATTTAATATTTGGCAAAGCTGTGAATTTACATATTTTGGCTGTCATGAGATGATTGGCCAAAAGAGGCAAGTCACATGTTTTAATATACATATATAAGTTTGGTTAATAGTCAGCAGAACTAAATATTATCTATTCTATTATAACTTAAGCCCTAAATTTATCTTAATTGTTCTTTTAAATATTTAGCAAATAAAGTATTATAATTACATAAACAACTCATAGACTTTCCACATTCTTTTCTTACGGACAATTTAAAAGATAAACTAATTTTGACATTTTTAATGAATGTGTATTTTTATCTTAATTGCTCTTTTAAATATCTAGCAATTAAAGTATTATAATTTAAATAAACAACTCAAAAACTTTCCACAATCTTTTCTCACGAACAATTTAAAAGACTATTAATAATGTCTATTTTTATGCATGTCGCATGTGCTTTGCACTAGTATATAAAATGTTTTAAGGGATTAAAGTCATTTAATAAAAGTTCACAATTACCAATTGAGAACGACACTGACGTAGCCAAATTATCTCAGCCGTAAGCTATCAACACCTCGGGAGCCCGGGACGTCGGTCGTCAGGATTGCGAAAGATTTGGAGACGGTTCTTCGGGATGCCTGCACCCACAGATCACGGGTTAGAGGACGCCGTAAGTGTATCCGGCGAAACCCATTCGATGCTTAAGTCAGACAGGATGCGAGAGCAAAAGAGAAGCGTGCTGAGTGCAAATGAATGCGAGAATGTATGTATGAACAATGAAGGGGACGTACCTGAAATTTATAGAGGGGCTAGACGATTGATATGAGCATATCCTGATGAATATTCGTTTAGATTGAGAAGTATCTTAAGCGAGATACTCTCCGCGATTTTCGGCGATCCTATCGTTCAAATAAGGAAAGTCGTATACGGGTTGGATTCTGATAGGGGTGACACTATCATCGGGAAATACTCCCGAGCTGAGCCTGGGTTTTCAGGCGACTCTCCCGATCTAGAGGCGTAGATCGGGGTCTGGAGCGTTCTGCTCGCTTCTCGGGTCCCGATGTGACAATAGGGGACATCAGATACTTAAATTGTAAAACTCGGAAACAAAATTATTTTTATGACCTAAAAATGTTTTATTTGTTAAGTGTTATATACATATATATATAATTGATATCGTGGACACATCTTGGACTGTCACATCATCAGGTATATTTACAAATGTTCACAGAAAGTGCCCACGATATAAACCCTTTATATATATATATAAAGAAATTATATGGTGAGTACCCAACATGGGCACCAGGCTGACGTGACACTTGCTGACGTGGTATTTTCAGGTGCTGCTACGTCAGCCTGGTGTCCACATGATGCTCATGTTGGGTGCCCACCATATCAAATATATATATATATACTTGATAATGTGGGCGCCTGAAATGGGCGCGCGTGGGCGCCTCTGATGCTCAGCCGAACATCTCATGAAATTTTTAAAAAATTCATGAGATGTTCGACTGAGCATCTCAGGCGCCCACGCGCGTGCCCATTGTAGGCGCTCACTATATCGGTGCTGTATATATATTGATGTAACCAAATAGATCAGCCGAAGAGCTGCTACCACGTCGAGGACCTCGGGAACGTCGGGCGTCGAGGATTCAAGAACACGTGTGTATTCCTACAAACAACGAATGCTTCGTCAAAGGGCGCCGGAGATGTGTCCGGCGAAGCCCCTCCGATGCTTAAGTCAGCCGTGTGCAAGAACGAAACGAGAATATATACTGTGTGCAAGAATGTAATAATCAGTGAATGAAAATCAAAGAGCAAACCTGGGGGGTATTTATAGAGGGGCTAGGCAGATGAATCGTCTCGTGGGCACGTTCTGTCGAGACGTGGGTGAGATCGTGCGCACGTCTTCCGTACAACACGACCCACGTTCTCCGCCTTTTGCGGAAGTACTTTTCTATTATGTCATCTAAACAAAGTTTGAGTAATTTTATGATAGTTATGTGACTTCCCTTTCTAATAGTCGGATACATATTTTATTTAAATAGTATTCGTTGAAATATTGAAGTTTTCCCATGTAATGTCAGTTAAGTCGAATGACTAAATTATCCAATATTTGGGTCACTCTAAAGCTAACCCAATAGATAAAAACCTAAGTGCAGCCTATATAAATTAAGCCCAAACTATATGAATATGTATTAGAAAAAAACTAACCCAAGTGCTAGCCCATACTGCTTGATTTTGGAAGCCAATTTTTTTCATTAGTAATTTACAGGGTCACCTCCATTTTTTTCCCAACTTTTCTGTATCCACTAATTTCTTATATATGACATTTATTTCTCACACTGAATACTTATTTGTAATAATTATCTAAATAATATTTTGTAAAGCAAGTACATATTAAATTTTATATAACCGTACCAAAACTCATACCAACTATTGCTATCACAGTTCTCGCTTAGCCTACATTTTAAATGGGCCAATATAAGATTAATCAGCGCAGGAGTATGCAAGCTACGAGCCCACGAAGAGTTCTTTTAAGATTGTTTTATTAGAACATGATTTGTTAACACACCGGCGGAAATCCAACGTGGAAGGAAAAAAGAATGTCCAAATGCGATTTCCATGTTCCACCCATCAAATAAATCATAACGTGGGTGCCACAAGTTTTGTTACTCTTCAAATCTAATATAATACTGATGTATATTAAAAAAATAGTCTTCTTTGTTAAAGTTTTTTTATTTTATTTTTTCTTCGACGGTGCATGTGTGATAACTTTATACCCACATAATATGGAATTTACATTTTGATTCACATGAGTATGAAAATATTTTTAGTAGAAGTTGTGTTTTGTTTCTAAACTACTAAATAAAGCATCAACTTGCATTTAGCTGAAATTGTATAATTTGGTATGTGAGAGCATATCACAATCATCGTCATTTTTACATAAATTAGTAAAAGTCATGTGTCTGATGAGTCGGTAAGATATGAGATGACGTGAGATTATCTTCTCCGACTTCATGAGTTCGATTTCGTGTGGAGTAAATCCTCTACTGATGTATTATGTATTATACTCTGGGTCGGCTTGTAATATATGTCATCTCCTTCAGGTCCTCGCCTATTCATACATATCATTCGATTTAAAACCTACATGGACCAGAGTTTCTGACCTATATAGGGGTTGGAATTTTAATAGGCCAACTTGTTTTTTTTTAAAAAAAAAACGTAATGGTGAATTTGTACAACACGAATTTAAAATTCATCAAAGCAATTAAATGAATTATCTTCAATATGAATCCACGGCTTAAAGTTCCCCAATCCGAGTGCATCCTTACACTTAGAAGAATTTGGTTAAGAGTATAAGATATAGTTCGATGAAGGATTAAGTTATAATTTCACATCACAGTAATCTTCAAGTTATGGGTGGATTCGAATTTCAAATCAACTGTTCACCTGAGAAATTAAATCGTAATTACAAATCTATTCATCTAGCCATATTGATTTCATTATTATGGAATTAATGTTGACTTATAGGATGCTGTCCTTATTGTTTTCTTCTCTTTCTAAAAAGTTAATCCATTAATAGATAGAGGCTTTTGATCATACAAGTGATAAATCGAGGGATATGTACGAATAGGTAGGGACCCGAGGGAGAGGATCTATATAACTGACTAATTGCTATATAACGGACTAATTCCCATAACATACCCCACAATATTTTAATGGAAAATATGCTCCACACAAGAATCGAACTTATTTTTTTTTTTTCTTTCTCCTACTTAAATCACGCCACACTTAGCGTTTAGGTGATATAAGTAAGCCATTTGCATTTAATAATATTCTACTAAGTTTGACATTAAATGAGATTGATCGATTTAATCATTTAATAGGCGAGGATGATTAATCTGATATTTATCGATTGCGCAATTATCGAGATCAAAGTAAAAAATAATTTAAAACAACTGAAAATCCGGAAAGAAATACACAGGATTCACCTACAAATCCGAATGGAACGCTGAGGATTGCTTCGAATTTCATAAACTTGGATGAAGTCCAATGCCTGTTTTGAACTGATCGCAGCTCACATTCACAGTAATGAAGATCAGAGGAAGCAAATTTGGTGGAGGAACTCGGACGAAATTAGGGTTGCCGTGGATTTCACTCCTGTGCCTATCCTTCTTCCTCGCCGGTTATTCTGGTTCATATCTTTTTGCCCACCAGGTCAGTATGTATGTACTTGCTTTTTTAGAAAAACAATATTGTCTGCAAACATTTTTGAGGTATGGAGTGTTAATTCTGGTACATTTTGGCGTTGTGTGTCCTCGATCGACCTCTTGCGTCGGATAGGATATGCCAAGGCAGCCGAAAAGAAGCGTGGAGGAAGAGAAGATAGAATTTGAGGCTCTTTCACACGGAGAATCCGGTGAAGGGTCTGTCTCGGAGATTCCCTTTCAGGTATATTTCATTTCGCGCTATAGGTTCGAACAGATTGAAGTTTCACAATGCAGTCGTAGGCTATTCTGATAAATGTTTATCTGATTTTATATGTCGAATTGATGTAAATAGCAGGACCACATAGTTAATGAATTGGTGGTGTGTGTTGAATAATTCTATCAGGATTTGACAGAAAATTATGGTTAAAATTTAAAACAAACTATATGGTAATTTTTTAAGAAAAACAACGCCACCACTATGTATATATTTAGGTATGTTAGTATGTGGGTTCTAAAGCTTATTTGGGTAAGTTTGTAAATGTATATACATTTACTGTAATCCTTGATGACATTCCAGAGAGGGCTTTTGGTTTCGGTGATCATGCTTTATTATAAACAAAAGAATTTGAAACCAACCATTTTTGGGTCTAGAAAGCAATTCGTAAACAAAGTTTTGCGTGAAGGAAGACTAATAGGACTGATTGATCTGGCATTCATATGATGAATTCATGAAATCCTAAACATAAATCTTTTGTGCGCTCAGCCAAGGTATTTAAATTGTCAAAGTTATGGATTTTATCGAATGATCATAACATATTTTATGTGGTATTTGCTAGTTTCTGCTTCAATAAACTTAGTCCATGTGAAAACAAAAACTTATATATTTCACACATGATCAATATCACCTATTTGTCTGGCAGAAGATGGAGGAAAAATATAGGTGGATAGAAAAGAACGAAAGCAACTTGCAATGATGGTTGAGAATCTGCAACTGTTTTCATCCTTGCTATTTTATTTAATGTTTTATGTTTTAACATATCTACCGTGTTTCTTCAACTCTTAGATTCTGAGCTGGAATCCTCGTGCATTATACTTCCCAAATTTTGCGACTGCACAGCAATGTCAAAGCATTATCAAAATGGCCAAGCGGCATCTCAAACCATCGTCCTTAGCTCTACGTGAAGGAGAAACAGCAGAAAGTACTCAGGGAATCAGGACAAGGTGATTGCTAACAAATGTATCTGTACTCTATTTGGTGGAGTTAAAAAGCTGTATATGGTCTTATGTTTTGGCGCTCTTCTATTTCCCTTTACATATATGTTATATTTTCTTTTGTACTAGTTCTGGCATGTTTATTAGCTCATCTGATGACAAAACTGGAATCCTGGATCAGATTGAGAGAAAAATTGCTAAAGCAACAATGATTCCGAAGAATCATGGAGAGGTAGTTTAGTCGAGGCTAGATTAATTTTTTTTCTCCATGTAATTGTTTTTAATTATAAAAAAAATTATAAAGTATCAAATCACGATTTCAGGTTATCTAAAGATTTTGCTGATGATGGCCTTGCACAATGTTTCAGGCTTTTAATGTCTTACGATATGAGATTGGCCAGAGCTACCATTCACACTACGATGCTTTCAATCCAGCTGAATATGGTCCACAGAAGAGCCAAAGGGTAATGGAAGCCATACTATATATTATTCCTGAGTTCTTTACTGTTAGAGGTGTCCTCATGCCCAACTCACAAAAAGTGGAAACCTAGTGCTATTTTTATCAGATAGTCCACATGTTGTTTGACGGCTAATTACTTTGAGGAATCATCGTATAAAAATAATGACTTTCCATTTGTGGCCCCTGGGATAAACTGAAGAACCTAAAGATGAATAAAATATATCATAAAATTACCTTCATATATTTTTATGTGATAGTTTACTGTTCTGCTAACTGCCAGAATGTTCAGTTTCCTTCTAAAAAAGAGTTGAACTTACCCTGGTAAAATTTTGTTGTTACCGATCTCAGTTTTTGTCTATATTCGTTTCTTTTTACAATTTTCCTAGCATTTTCTTTTTGAAGGCACAGCTGACCATTATCAACCCAAAATCACTGATTTATACACGGGCTTTGTGATGCAACAATTGTTATTCTTTCGTTGTCTGTGCTGTTTACTACTTTTCTTAAAGATGCAAAAATTGTCTCCTTTGTCTATGCTCTTACTAGTTTACGACTTTTGTATACTCTTTATTATGAACTTGTTCAGGTTGCTTCGTTCTTGTTATATCTATCTGATGTTCAAGAAGGGGGAGAAACCATGTTTCCTTTCGAGGTAAGACTACTTTTCACCAGTTCCTTGTGTTTTTCCTCTAGTGGCCATGTACCCCCTCGAGGTGCCAATTCCTATACATAACAAAATTCCTTTTTATGTACAGAATGGACAAAACTTAAATACCAATTACGATTTTCGCCAGTGCGTCGGTCTGAAAGTTAAACCCCGAAGGGGCGATGGGCTTTTATTCTACTCACTGCTCCCGAATGGCACAATTGATGTGGTAAGTGAAGCTTAGAAACCTGCATTATATCCATTTTTCCGTAAAAAAGCAATATTGTGTTATTTGAGAGTGGAACATTGTTGGTGTGTTTACATTGCTTGTGATTATAACTAGATGAAGATCCATTTTCTTCCTCTCATTTATATCACAGCATATCGAAATATTAAGAACTGAAGCATTTTGCTATGTTTGGTGTACAGACATCCCTCCATGGGAGCTGCCCTGTAATCAAAGGTGAAAAATGGGTGGCCACCAAGTGGATCAGGAACCAAGAACGGGACGAAGATTATTAATGTGTACGATGACCTTGGCGTTCTTAGTAATCATTAGGGCGAGGTTTTGGCAGAGCATAGGATACAGAAAACATTCATTTTTTTTCAATAAAAGTAGCTAAGTCTTTTCATTTATACACTATACACAATTAATTCTCCCACATGGAAAGAGAAATTTGAGCTACATATTGCCCTGATGGGTACGGGTAATTTACGGAAAATTCTGTATTGTAGCAACCACCATTCATTTGGTGTGAGTGGTATAGATTTACCACGTGAAATGTGGAGCATATAAAACCTTTATTCTACTTGCATAATTAGATATTCTGTTCCTGATTGCGATTGAGAAGATATAAAGTAAACGAAGGGAACACATCTCTGTATCATAATGACATGGTCCAAAATCCGATTGAGGAGAGGGCCATTAAATGACTGGCCAAGAACTATTTCGGGAACACAAGTGGCCAACTAGTTCAACTATGACGGCTTGATCGCATTCGAGTGACATTATTAGGGGGAAAAAGGCACTTTTGTTAGAGAGAACAAATCAATGTGCAAGGCCAATAATCATTCAAATTCCCCACGATAAGCACCAACTTTTGTTGTTATAAATGTCTTATTTCCTCGGTAAAAAATGATATAAACAAAAACAGGTTTTTCTCTGGAGTGGAAATAGCAAAATACTAATATAATGAAGCAAAAAAAAAAAAATCAACATACCACCTTAATTTCTTGGCTCAGAACAACTCTATCTATTCCTAATTCTCGAAAAAAGAACAATAAAAAACATAAATCTATCCCTTGTCACAGCCACCAATCGGTCTCCCATATTAACCTGAAAATTAGACTAAACTAATTAATAAGAAATGACCCATCAAAGCCGCCTTGTAATGGTGGCGTGAAGGTTTTGGTATAACATTATAGTTTATGAAAAAATAAAGAAAACGGATAACATTGGGTCGAATATTATTTTTGCCAACATATATTTGACTAATTAACAAGTTTTACTTCAAGGAAATCTTATTTAACACAGTAGTCAACTGATTCCCGCCGCCTGTTGTAGAATCCTCAACCCTTACGCTATAGGTTTATAGAGACTCGTCCCAGACCCAGTGCCACGAGCTAGGATCATTAGTATAAATAATTCAAGAAAACCATATGCTAACAATGGAAGTTTTGTCATGATATCCCCAATCTGACAACCAGGGATGTCTTTATCTGTCTTAACTTTCCTTGTTTCTAAACCAACCTCTCAAATTATCCAATGTACTCCAGAACAACAGTTACAATTAACTTCTTTCCACTTTTTCTCAAATTATTGTTCAGGACTTGGATGGCAGCACTAAGATCATGATTTTAGACCAATGCAGGACATGGTTCTTTTTCCTTAACAAGATTCAAAGAGAGATTAATTGACCTATAGCATGTTTTCCACATCCCATCAAACTGAACCAGAAGCGGTCAAGAGAATCTAATAACGCACCTTAATTTTAAACCAAACTTCATATCTATTAGGATCTCTGTCACCCTCAGAAGTTACTTAGATCTTCACCCTATCATAGAGAAATTTCAGATATTGATATCAGCCGTAAAAAACACTGCAACGATAAGAGGTCATTGAATGTGACGTAAAAGGAGACAAATCTCATCCACCTTCCACTCCGGAAGATATTCAGATAACATGTTGATATAGTTCTCCATCGCCGTTTCTCTGCTCATGTCGCTTAGCTTCCGCCAGACGTTCCTGTCACATTAAATTCTGTTTCATTAGTCAATTCACTTTAAAGACTTCTTGTCCGGTTAAACATATGATATAACAACTGAACAAGAACCAGAGTTCCGTAGCACTATAGATCAAGAATGCCTTTGAAACCTAGACAAAGATACAAGCCAATCATATACTAGGGTGAGGGCGAATGTAATTTTTCGAAACACGACATCTAAATCAGAACACTTCTTAGAACGTCCTAAAGCTCCTCACTTTCGCATTGCCTTGAACCATACCAACAATATCTTAAGCCAAATTTCTTAAAAAACTTTTTTAGGAACAATTTAATGTCCCCTGCATATAAATATTACACAGCTAAGTTAAGACAACCGAATTTCAAGTTCCGAACCATGAAAATTTCTTTTATAAACAAAGAAAATCTGAACAGTATAGATACCACTTGGCTCTAGCAGAAACCTTCAACGCCATAGGTTGTGATCCACAACAAACTCCTTCGAGAGCAATTCTTTGAAGCCCATGTAACTGCAATTTCACATCTCCACTTAAGCGATCAGCATTACTCTTAGAACTTAAAAAAACCACAGCTTTACCAAAAGTCTTCTCCAATTCAGTTCTCTCTACCCCCTCCCAATCTTCAAAATCGCCATCTTCCTCATTGATATCCATCTCACAACCCAAGATTTCACCTCTGTCGTTCCCACTAATACCCAGCAACGCACTGCGAATATTTGGATTTTCAGAACTCGAAATCCCACAACTTTCTGCCTCTGCAGGTTCTTCTATTTTTTCGGAACTCATCCTTTCAAAAATCCCAGAAACTGCAACCTTTTCACCGTCGTGATCAGTGCCACCGCCTTTCTCCTTTTCTTGATCATCACTCCCTTCCGCATATTCTGCACCGCAAGACCCAGTTGTAGTTATACGATCAAAATCACAAAGCAAACTCCTTTTTTGTTCTACGTCATCGCTATTTTCCCCGTCATCTTGAACTGAATTAACAGCGTTGAATAACAAAAAAACTAGAACCGAGAAGCCCACAACGCACAACAGTAATATCTGCACCAAATCCATAGGGGTCGTATTAAAAGACAGAAACCAAGAGATCCTTATAAGTAGAGAGAACTCTCGGTGTTTGTCTTGTATGTATTCGTGTTGTAGAAAAATATATACGAGTATGAGTGGATTTAGGCGGCTAGATGCTCTTGAAGAGGCAGAGTTACGTCTTGCTTGGGATTTGTTGTGTGAGGAGTTGTATGAAGACGACTTCCAAACAAACTCGTGCCTTTTTGTGTATATATAATGTAAATAATTTATCTTTAAATCTATGATTTTAGTTTAATAAATAATCAAAGTATATCCACAAATGTTCATTTCATGATAAATGCTTTTAGTTTATGATGCCCAATAGTCACCTAGGAACCCAAGGATCGAGTGACGCATACCTCGACCTACGCTACTAAACTCGGGGCTAGCCCGAGGACACGTTCCAAGATCGGAGAGTTGCCCGAGGACACTTGCTCAGCTCGAGAGTATTTCCCGAGGACAATGTTATGGCAAGCAGAATCCAGGTCAAATACGTCTTTCCTTATTTGAAGAATCTAGGGATGACACGACTTTTCATATCTGAACGATAAGATCCCGAGGATCGCGGAGAAAATCTCACCCGAGATACCCGGCACAGGCGAATATTCGCCGAGATATTCTCCTTCCCACCACCTAGCCCCTCTATAAATATCAGGTATGTTCCCTCATTCTACACACACATTCTAGCATTCTTTTGCACGCAGTATATATTCTTGACTTCGTTTTTCGCTCTCGTATCCTGCCTGACTTAAGCGGGGCTTCGTCGGACACACTTTCGACGTCCTCTGGCCTGTGATTTGTGGTTGCAGACATCAAGGAGAAGCAATACTCATTCTCCAGTGCCCGACGTCCGAAGACCCGACGCTCGAGATCCCGACGTGATGGTAGCTCTTGGCTGAGATAATTTGGCTACGTCAGATTATTTTTAGAAATCTATTTACTTTCACTAAATTTTACCAAAATCAGGTGAAAACGGTCGACGTAAACACATAATATGGATACGGATATGTACATGGATATGCGATTGTGTTGTATTTGGATGGCGGCTTCATAGAGGGAAGGAAGCGAATATCCTTGGAAGGAATCCGTCGGTGCAGAATCTCAAATAATATATACTTGATTTACATATATATAAAGTATATATTTAAAATTGTTTAAAACATAAATCCTCCGTTTGGACACGTCTTTTAAAAACATTTTTAGTGTTTTTAAAATTAAAAAAACTTAAAATATTTGTTCGGATAAGATTTTTATAAAATTTGAAAAATATTTTTAAAAAACTAATTTTGAAATACACTTTTCGAAAAACAAGTGAAAGATGTTTGATAATGTTTTAGAATACAAAATATAGGTAAACTTTATATCAATGGTCAATTAATTTTTTTTATTATATTAATTTTTTGAATATTATTTTAATACAGTTCTTAATTATAAATCATTTTCTAAAATAATTATCTAAACAGTTTTTAATTTAAAAATATTTTTAGTAAAATAGTTGTCGAAACGCATATTAAACTTTAAAAAAACTTTCAAACCATTTTATAATTTTTTTTAAAAACGTTTTTATAAAACTA
This sequence comes from Dorcoceras hygrometricum, assembly GCA_001598015.1. Taxonomy (NCBI): domain Eukaryota; kingdom Viridiplantae; phylum Streptophyta; class Magnoliopsida; order Lamiales; family Gesneriaceae; genus Dorcoceras; species Dorcoceras hygrometricum. The sequence continues at coordinate 97,622 of KQ987736.1, forward strand.
TTTTTGAAAAACGTGTCCAAACGGAGCCAAAATCTGGTTTGTAATATAGGTTAAGCTTTATAATGTCCATATCTCGGTATAATTGTTCAACGTGAAATGATGATATCTAATCAAACACGATAATACCATTTGCTGATATAAATGCTATAAAATACAATACAAAATTATTATCATAGCATTGACAACAAAATTATAGACGCATACTTTGATTATAATGGGCAGTTTAATATTGTATCTGTTAGAACTTAGAATAAACTGATGTTACTTTTCAAAATGTTTATCTTTGTATTCTAATTTTTAGTGTGTAGAACTTAAATAAGATATCTGAAATGGTGGGTATGCCTGTTAGTATAGTAATAGTGTGGTTAGAAAAAAAAAAATTTCTTTAGTAGTTTGATGTGTTAGGCCAATTTAGCCGAGTAGCCCAATGACTTGGTTGTACTACTTCCATTTATTGAATTTATGCAATATTAAGGCCCATAAGTGCTCCAAAAATATCAATCTCTAGGACTAGGTTAAGGTCTCATTTTGCGTTTCTTGCATTGTACTTCATTGGGAAAATTGTGACCATTGACTTGAATACTAAACAAAAAATTAAATATATTCATCATATATTACATATTTAAATTCTAACGAAAATCGGCATTATATACACGACAAGAGATTTGAAACTTCTAAAACTATGACCTATCTTATATAAGTAAAGGAATCATGGTAAAGGAAAAGTCAGTTGACGAGTAAATACAACCCCTTGATTAACATCAGAGTCCAATCACCAAAACTTAATCTACATGCCAACTACAATATTTAGTAAATTTCCCCTTAATAAGAAAATGATCAAACATTTTCAATAATGCTATAACCCTATTGTAAGGGATACTCGCCTGCAGAAATTCACAAAAAACAAAGACACGGGCAAACAGCCAGCACCAGATCTGGTCTCACAGTAAGCAATAGCCACGATCGATATAGATCTAAGCTAGCAGCTCACAGACCATAACAGCTCAGAGACCACATAGCTCACGGACTAGCAGTTCAGAGACCACCAGCTCAGAGATCACACAGCTCAGAGACCAGCAGCTCAGAGACCAACAGAACAGCTCAGAGACCAGCGACAGCTCAGAGGCCATCAAACAGCTCAGAGACCAGCAGAACAACTCTGAGACCAGCTACAGCCAGCAAACAACTCAGAAACTAGCAGAACAACTCTGAGAATAGCGACAGCTCAGAGGTCAGCAGACAACTCAGAGACCTGCAGAACAGCTTTGAGGCCAGCGACAGCTCAGAGGCCAACAAACGGCTCAGAGACCAGTAGAACCACAACAGCAGGAGACCCCCTCATGCATCCAAGGTAAAGTACTCAACAGGAGATGATAATGAGAGCCCTCAACCCCACTACCTAATCCAGAAGCTAGCTGGAGAAGCTACGGCTCCCCCACGACTAGAAGGTCCACAAATCCCTCAAGAGTTTTACTGCTCACACAAGCGAGGTCCAGAGGCCAAGCTCAGAACAGAAGCCCCCTCGCAGGATATCTCACTAAGCACCCTCACAGGTCACTCTACATATAGAGGAGATTGTAGAAGGTGAATAGAGACGGTGGGGAAAAACTAGTGTTTCTAGTGAGAAGAGAGGATTGGTTGTGCATCTCCTACGGACCTGACCCGGTCATAACTATATGGCAAAGGACGTGATAGATCAACGTCTGAAATCGTGCGGTTGGAGAGGAAACTGAATCTAGGCTTGGGCTTACTAGCACAAAAGGGATTGGGCCAACGGGACTTTGGCCACACATCCACACCTATGTTTTCATTTAAATTCATCCCCAAAAAACATCATGAACCCCGAAAACTTATAAAGATATCGCAAAATTTATATACAAAAAAAATGAAACAAAATAATTTTTTAATAAATATTCCCAATACATTTGTAAGTTATATATATATATATATATATATATATAAAGATTATTTCACAAAATACAAGATTTACAGCTAGAAACCCACATAATACAATAGTTTAGCAAGCTTCTTCAGATCAATCCTTGATGACAGTGAAAAAAACATATAAAACTAATTTTTTTAAGAAGGAAAATAATAATATATTTAAAAAATATTTTTACATAACTTGGTCGGATCGGAAATCCCTTCTGGTGGATAACTTATTCCGGCCTATCCCTTTCTCAATATTAATCTGTATACGAAAATTCTTCTAGTTCGGGTCGGGAAATTTTTGGAATTGGGATATGATTCGAGATAAGTTGGGATTTCAAATATTTTGTCAACACTGGACGGGATCTAATATTCGTTGTGACAACAATGATGACTCATTGCCTACCCGAATTGCTTATCGACCCATCCTTGCGGGTCAAGTAATTTGACTATATTGGTGTGTGAATGTATGTATATATGTGTGTATATATCTGTGTATGTATGTCAAACAAATCTCTACCGAATCCAGGGTGACATGTTATAGGCCGAGCCAATGATCTCATAGGCCCAGGGCTAGTTCGACAACGGATCAGGGTAATTACTATTGATTGGGACTCAATGGCCCGATAACCAATTACCATTGAGTTGCAAAGAAAATGGACCCCCTCATACAAGGCCCATAAAATATTCAATGCTCTCTATAAATAGATAGCTCAATCTCAATTTAAAAGACTTTTTTTATAAGGCAACATTTGGTTATTTAATCATATAGCTTTTGAGCAACTGCTGACTTGAGCGTCGAAGTATTTTCGTCGGGATACCTCCGGCACCTCTGAAATTTGCTTTGTCACGCGGGTAACAACCAACTCAAATCATTCACTGGAGTTCCCATTGGATCCCAATTTATTCATTGAACCGTTAATCCGATACATCCGATTTTTAGGCAACGTTACAGGGTTATAAGTGCCCTTTTAGGTTATTTTCAAAGAAAACTCTAAACGAAAGTGAACTGAGAATGATAGTTTAAGGATATCCATCCCAATCATCTGATCCAAATTAAAAGATGGGCGAAAGCTCACAGTATTTTTTTTTAAAAAATTATATATACCTATTTTTAGGCAAGCAAACAACGGATGTCCACGAAAATACATGTTTTAAAAGTATAAATCAGTAGCCGAACATGGAATGTCGGAGGCATCCCCACCCCCAAACCTTGATCAATCATAAAGAAAAAATCTAAAAAGTTTGTGACTCAGACTCATAGAATATTTTAGATTACCAAACCTTATTGCATATGTGCTAATTAAATCTATATGTCGTGATCTAAAAATTAAGTGGACAGTATCATCTTTGATATATATGCGGTATGGTCGAGTGAGATTTTAGTGTTATTTCTAACCAAAAATATAAATAAATGGGGCATGGTGTTTTTTGTTTGATAATCACAGTGAGGGCTGTAGGGTATGAAATATATAAATTTAGAACCAGATCCTATCATTCACCACTGGCGACAAGTCCCATTTGTTTTCGAATAATTTTATCAGCAAAAAAACTTTTGACATGATGCCCTTTGTTCCTTTCTTGTGACTGAGTAACTAGGACTCTAGGAGTGGATAATGATCTGTGTCACACGTGATTTAGACATGCACTTGAAACTGTTGTTCCATATATGCTACTTATTCTTCTTTGGCTAAACCAGAACGCCAATGGCCGCAGTTGAATGTTACTGAAAGAATGCTGCTTTTGTGGATGCTAATCTCTCTCGCCTTGTCTCACATATTTCACCAATCACATCCACGTTTCTATTTGCTTCCCTGTATATGTACGACACATTTATTGAATATCTAAGTTCATTTATGAGAGAACTTTCAAATAAATTTGCAAATATTACGATAATATTGTATTATTCTACAAGGGTTTCTTTACTATTTTGGTCCAGTCATATATGTACTTGCTTTTAGGATTAAAATTATATTTGTCGTTCTCAGTTTCATTAATCTCATGCATTCACTATATCATTTATGCCGGTAGTTGGGTTTGAATATAATGTGGGTGCCATGTATTTTTCTTGTTTGTCATCCTACTCCTCCTTGGATGATTGTCCTCTTGTATATAAGCTGAATTAGTTGCTCTATCTTTCTTATAAATTCTGTGTTCGTTGACATGCAAAATAACTCTCTCATTGATGTAGATTATACGAGATGATATCAATTTAATTCATATCATTGTAAGCACGATCATAAAAAAAAAAGATGCAGATTATAGACATGCACCTGGAGATTAAAAGATATTTTCATCTCGTAGATGTTGGTTCAGTTCAGTACATTTGTCGGGAAAATGGCATGATTGGTTATCAGTAGTACATCGAAATTTACTTGGTAATAATTTGAATTAGGCCATGCCCCACCTTGATTATATATATTAGCTATGGAGCCTCTCGAGTCTTGACGGTTGCAGACTGAAAATACCTTTCCTCTACCATGAAGAGGACGGGTGAATGGTAAATATTTTTTTCCATTTCTTGTTCGAAGATCAGATATTGTTCTTCACTTCTGAATATATAAGATTTTGAAAAAAAAAGGGTTTTTAATTTTCATGTTAAACAGGATCTTTTCCCAGGAAATACCCAGCGATGTTACTGTTATTGCTGCAGGAACTTCTTTTTCATTGCACAAGGTAGAACATATCTTGTGTTTATGTGCAAACCAAGTAATGAACGATGATGGTGAAAACTGAATTTTCTTGATTTATTTACAGTTCCCTTTGGTCTCAAAATCTGGATACATCAGGCAGCTAGTTTCAGAATCCATGGATGCGGAGCTTCCAGCGATCGAAATCCCTGATATTCCAGGTGGCGCAGATGGATTCGAATTCGCTGCTAAATTCTGCTACGGGATAAACTTCGAAATCAGCACAGCTAACATTGCCACGCTGAGATGCGTGGCTGAGTTTCTGGAGATGACAGAAGATTACGCCGTGGGGAATTTAGTAGGCCGAACGGAAGCGTATGTGAATGAAGTCGCGCTCACGAGTCTTGCTGGAGCGGTGTACATTTTACATTCTTGCGAGACGCTTTTGCCCATTGCGGAGGAAGTTAAGTTAGTGAGCCGATGTATAGATACTATAGCTTTTGCAACCTGTAAAGACTGCCACTTTGCCGAAAAATTTAGGGCCGAGAACGATGTGGATGGCCCGAAGCCCGTTCTTGATTGGTGGGCTGAGGATTTGGTAGTTCTCCGGATCGACCTTTTTCAACGGGTCCTCGTTGCCATGATGGCCAGGGGATTCAAGAAACTTGCTCTGGGCCCGATACTAATGTTGTATGTGCAGAAATCTCTTCGAGATTTGGTGAGGCCTTGTTCCATAAATTGAACTGCGTGTTATCTGTACTATATGAATCACAGGTGTGACAAGTTTTTCTTGAAACTTCAGGAGATATATTCAAAGGATAGGAAGAATCTTGACAAAAGACAAGAACAAGAGAAAAGGGTCGTTTTAGAAGCCATAGTCGGCCTTCTTCCAAGGGAGAAAGATGCAGTTCCTGTTAGCTTCATTTCTATGCTTCTTCGTGCTGCAATATATTTAGAAACAACTGTGGCTTGCCGGTTTGATTTGGAAAAGAGAATGGCTTCACAACTCGGAAAAGCTGTGATAGATGACCTATTGATTCCTTCTTATTATATCGCAGGGGACACATTGTTCGATATTGAGACCGTCCAGCGGATCATGATGAATTTCTTCTGCCGTGTAGAGGAGGAAAACAGAGAGGGATGCATTGAAGATCAAGATTACACATCCCCTTTGTCGCATGAGAAGGAAATGGTTGCAAGATTGATGGAGAGTTACCTTCAAGAAATAGCTTGTGACCGCAATTTGTCCGTCACCAAGTTCGTCACTCTTTCCGAACTTGTCCCTGGACAAACCAGAATCACAGACGATGGAATGTATAGAGCCATAGACATTTATTTGAAGGTTTGCACATTCTTTGGAATTCTGGTATGATCTGAAATTTTATGAGATACCATTTATCTTGAGTAAGTTCTAACATGACTTTTAGAGACAGGGGGGCAAAAGTTCAGGTGCAGTTCCCTTTCAGATTTGATCAAATTAATTTTTAAACACACTAGGTTTCGGCAGTTGGATTCTAACTAATTCCAACTTGTATTACTTGATACAACAAAGGTTCTTAGATAGATTTTTTCTAGGCAAAGTTACTTGGTTTTGGCATCAGCTTCATCTGCTCGTAATTTCTAGGCGCATCCCTCGTTAAGTGACGTTGAAAGAAAAAGGATATGCAGTTCAATGGACTGTCGAAAGCTGTCCTCCGAAGCTTGCGCGCACGCAGCTAAAAACGACAGGCTCCCAGTTCAAACCGTAGTCCAAGTCCTCTATCACGAGCAGCAACGGCTAAGACTAGTGATGGATGGCAGCACCAACTCGTTCTCCGCAGACGTTCCAGATGATTCCTCCATCTCGAATCTGCAAATGGAAAACCAAAGACTGAAACTCGAGTTGGCGAAGATGAAAATGAGATTGAAAGACATGGAGAAATCTTCAGCTGCACTGCCTATTCCAGCTAGTCCATTAGCAGTCTCTCGCACAACTTCTACTGCAGAGAAAACACCTGAGCCCCGAAAGTCATTCATGAGCTCGGTGTCGAGAAAACTTGGCAGATTTATTCGGGCTGATATTGGAAATATGCATAGTCCCAAAATCAGGACCAAGTCCCACAGAGACAGGCGCCACTCGATATCATGAAACCATGTATCGTTTTTTTTTTTTTTCCCTCGAATGCTTTTGGCTTCCAACGACTTGGATTGAATCCATTTTCTGAGTGATTGCATTGATAATTTACCGAGAACCAGATTCTTAAATAATGGATTGAAAAAATATAACACGACCATGAACTATAAAATTTCACAGGGCTAAGCCTTCTCTTAAGTAGGTCTTGTTGGAGAGTGCGATATTGGTATTGGTTGACTAATGGCTAAGAGAGTTGGTACAGATGCTGTAGAAAGAGGTTTTCGAGCAGAGAGACGCTACGTGATAGAGATAGACAGAATATTATTAATGAGTTTTGGGAGCAGTTATATAAGGATTTACAAGCTAAAGGCAAGAGACTCAAGAAAAAGCTAGTTATCAAAATAATGTTCTTGACTTATTGAATGAGTACAAGAAGAATAAAGAAATCATTAATGATACTATAGATGTATCGGATGTTGAGTTAGATTAGTTACATATGAGGATTGAAAATCTAACTCTTATATTCGATGAGTATAATATATTTAAAGAAACTCCTAAAATACATTACATTTTGAATTCATACACGGAAACTAGAATATTTACAATCTTAAATTACTTGATTTCGTATGCCTGCTTTTCGAAAGCATTGAAGAGATAGGATTGTGTGTAGAATTATATCTACTAGTATTAGAATCGTACCTTGCACGATTATATAATATAATGATAAAAAGATAGTATTAGCATATTAGTTTGTAATTAACAAGTATTTAGAAATAAGAAGTATATCAAAAAGTTTGTAAATATAATATTCCAAATTTAGAAAAAAACTTTCTAAAATTGGTTACTATTCCAATTTTAATGTAGATTTATATATATAATTTATATATATTTGTTACTAACCTATTTTTGGACGTATACCAACCATATGCAATATTGTTAGGCTTTCAAATATCATTTTTATTTCAAAAATTTTAACTTTTCTAACAAATTAGAATTATTATTATATATTTTTAACTATAATTTTTTTTACCAAACAAATATATATATTGTTGGATATGGAAACAAAACAATCGTAATTTTAATGAACACAAAAGCTGCCTTCGATGTTAAACGATATGTCTATAGTTTTCGTATAGAAACGTTAAACATATAGAGTTTGGAGTCTAGGAGCCTCAGTTTGGGCAATGTGATAAGTCTCAACTATGGTGGGTGTACGAGATAAAGTATGAATTAAAGCTTTCTAGTTAAGCCTTCCAATTCGAAAGAAGTGGAGACGTGGGTGATTTCGAACTTTCGGAAACAAATATTTGAGTATTTTATCTACAGCTTTGATTCATGCATGCTTTTAACCATTTTAAATTCAATTTTCAGAAAGTATGTCGAGTATTTTCTACTTGTTATTTCAAGTCAAACTCGATATAGCTTTCGATGCTCAAACCGTTAAGAACCAGAGTTATTGCAACTCATTCATATCGCTCACTGACTTTCAGACAGATTTATGTTCTACGTTGTCTGTTGTCCTTTAAAATGATTTTTAAAACGCGCGATCTGATCCTTTGTAATCCTAACACACACACACGCAAGCGTGCGTGCATGCACACGTGCGCACATATATAATGAGATGTTTTTAGATAATGAACATATTGGTGATTCGTAGATAAAACTTGTTACTCATCGGTTTAAGACAAACAAGTCTTGAGCAGAATTTGGTGATTATTATCTAATTCAATTTCAGAATATATTTTTAAGAGGAAAATATTACTTCTTGAATTGTATGTTTATATATATGTATAGATTTTCCATATTTTTTACGCAAACGATTCTGTATCTTCATGTTTTTTGGTAAATGTTCTGTCACTAAAAATTATGTATGCGGACGTAATTCTATATTACTAAAAATACGATTAAAACCTATTATATATATATATATATATATAT
>KQ987736.1:113975-142684 GCA_001598015.1 Dorcoceras hygrometricum
ATATAAGAATCGAAAGTGTGATTTTCTTAAGAACAGTTCACAAGTAGCAAGTTGACCTTTGATCCAATCAGCGCAATACAGATGTTCAGTTTCAACACAAGTTTTATTCAAAAGATTTTCATTATTTTTGGTGCAAGTAGTGCCAATATTTTTCTCTATATATATATATATATATATAAGAATCGAAAGTGTGATTTTCTTAAGAACAGTTCACAAGTAGCAAGTTGACCTTTGATCCAATCAGCGCAATACAGATGTTCAGTTTCAACACAAGTTTTATTCAAAAGATTTTCATTATTTTTGGTGCAAGTAGTGCCAATATTTTTCTCTTAAAATATTTCGTTAATACCATTTATATGTCTAGTATAGTGGATATGCGTGCCAATCACTAAATAGTTTATATTTAACTTTAATTGACATTTTCTATTAATCTCCACAAAAGTAATATATTTACTAGCTCATCATTGAAATTTCTTAACGTGCCCTTGATATATACTTCATGGATTTCAACTACTCAATTATTTTGATATTGATACAAGTTTTTTTTTAATTTTTTGTCAGTTTAATTCGATCTGTTAATTTCAGAATAGGAGAGTACTAAATAAATAAAGATTTTGAGATATACTTTTATTTCAATATATTGATTCGTTACGTTAGTTACTTACATAGTAAATATAAAAAATTTGTCAATTAGTTGCATGGGAATTAAGTAGTTTACTTTGGTACATATACTAAGTTATTGAATACATATTCGAAAGTCTCGGTCAATCGTCTGAATAATATATATGACAATTGATCCACTGGTTCGGCCTCGAACTAAGCGTGTTGAGCTTCATCGTCGACCATTATATAAATAAAATAAAGTAAAATATTGATTTTAAAATTAATGTACTAAGGCAATTAATAAGAACCAAAAGAAGTCAATATATATATATTTTTGAGTTTTATTTACACTCAAAATATGTGCATTGCACTTTACTCTTCTTCTTTCTTTCTTTTTCTTTTTTAAAGTCTGCACTTTACTTTTTAAGTATAAAGTTTCACAAATTATCCTTATATACTACTTTCCTGTTCTTTTAAAAATTTTTTTGTTCCGAAATTCAAATACAAGTGTTGTTTAACCAAAACTATAAAATAAAAATATATAAAAATAATAACCATTTATTTTAAAACAAAGTTTGTCATATTAAAAAAAGTCAATTTCTTTGTCATATAAATAAATAAAGTGTAATACAAACAATCTAAATTTTATCATCGGATTTTAGTAATATGCTTAGGAACCGTTTCATTCAGTGTATGAGACGGGATGAGATGATAGTAAAACTTGAGTTATTAATAAAATGTTTGAGTTAGATGTGAATAGTAATAATTGTTATTTGATTAATTGAATTTGGATAAAGTGTAAACTTGTTTTTAACCTTTTAAATAATATAATAAAATGATATGAGGGATAATACTATAATGTTTATTTCTGATTTGATTGATGTGGGATAATCAGTTAATGATTTGATGATATAATATAAATAATTAATAATTTAATTGTTAAGTAAATAACATGTGAGTAATAATTGAGACATACATGGTATGAGATGAGATGATTTTAATACTTCAGTTTACTTGAGAAGAATGATACCATAACCATCGGATTGGAAAACGAGTTTAGAAGGGGAACGAATATTCTCTTTTAAATTTTCTTTTGAAATGTTACGGTTTAAAGTCAGCTGAGCATATGTATCAGTACGTGCTGAATTTCAAGCTACAAAGTAAATTGTGCGAAAAGCAGCGTGACCAATCAGTGAACTAAAATATTGTAATTGAAAGATAAGGATAAGAAATTTGTTTATGTAAGTTCGAAGCCAAGCTTATACGTCTCTCTTTTTTCCAATTTGTAAGAATTTTCACTAAAAGACTTTGATCTGCTTACGCCAGTTAATCAAACGCACTCAACTAAGTTAATAACTAATTTTGAACTCCTAGTATACTTACACATAACAGAACATACTTTGTTGGTTTACAATAAACACAAACTCTCAAGCTAATATGATATATTATGTTAGTTTAAGCCTGAGCTGATTCAGTAAAGTTGAATTTATACGCTCAAATTATAAGCGTAGAGGTTATTGAATATGTGAAACTTCGAAATCCGAGATTATAGTAAGATCATGTTCTTCTTTTCTCCTATGGTATTTATAGACCTGGTATCCAACGATAATAAATTTGAATGGTGCTTACAGCCGCTGAATCATTGTACCTTTGTACTTTTCAATAAATGCTCATTTAATATATTTTGCATACTACATCCTAATACATTAAATACTCCTTTTAGCTCCGTAACGCAATCCTCGTACTTCAACAACTTTGTTAATATACCAATTGTTGTCTTCATTGCCTTAACATCCGTAAATGCTCATATGTTTGTTAAAAGATTGTTATCTGGTTTGATCCGATCAGTTGGTGTTCTTATTATTATGTTCTGTATAGCTTATTTGACATGCTATGACTCGCTTAGCTGATTTGCTCTGACTAGCTATCGAGCTGAACTCTAAGATGCTCTTGAGTATCCGATATGAAATTCTCTGAACTTGAGTGTCCTAATATGATCAACACAAACTCTTCTTTCGTTCCGTTTTGATCAATTGGTACACTTACTTTATCTATTCTGTCTGAATAGTACCACGGCCGTTATATTCCATAGTAGTTCTACGCTCATTCATTTTGTTATTAGTGAAACATAGATTAATTTGTCTTAACAATAATATATTGTCTCATGATTCAGAAATGCTAGAAGCACGATACAAGTATACGCATTTTCTTGTGATTTTTTTTTTTGAAATAAGTTAAACTTTATAAAAAATATTCCATTCAAAATAACAATGAGGTCAGTATTCATTTCTTAATTACTATAATGTGTTTGATTCAATTACATCTTTAAATTTGAAAAAAAAAATCATAAGTTATGAGATAAAAGTAGAAATGAAGAATTGAACATATCTGAAAAAGATTAGAATAAAAAATTATGTTAAAGAAAATAACTATTATTAGTGAATATAGTTAATAATATGTTTTTTCTCTATAACGGATATTGACAAATTTATTTGCAATAGTTTTGAGTAATGAAGGGTAATTAATAAACATACTCGAAGTAGAACAAACACATACGATACAATTGTCATAAATATAAAAATGGAGTATTTAATACAAACTGGAATGTAAATATTAAATATAAGTGTCTATATATTATTTATTTATCGTATCATGTATGCATATTTCATTGCCAGAAACCTCTGGGAATACTTGGTCGTTTTTAGATAATAGCTTATAGTTCAAAGTTTTGTAAATGAACAATTGTATTTCTGTTACTTATTTTATATCTTTATTTCTATCACATTATAATTTCATAAGGAAATTATTCCTTAATATCTTTATACTGCGCCTTCCGAGAATAATCATATTTGTATAACAAATCATTTTTTTTGACAGCTACTCTTAATATAAATAAATTTGCTGCTGCGTAAGATTTCAGAAATTTCGCCTTCTTCTAGTCCTTCAAGCAAGCTAGCCCTTCGTACCAGATCAAATAAAAAAAAAAGAAAAAGCTCATATTCAGCTGGCATAGACGTAAATGTGATTATAAAGCCCTTTTAATTGAATCAATCAAACATGAATAAATTTGCTACTTAAAACTAGATTCTTATTCCCATTGATTGTGAAACATCCTTTTTAAAAATATCGAGTTGGTTTCCATAATCGATAGTGCCAGCGTATTGATATGATTTGGTCTAACCCAATCCCAACTTGTCATCACCGATCCATGTTCTATTCATGTTAGTTTATTAGTTTTAGAGATCTTTAGAATTTCTATGACTATGAATAAATATTAGTTTTAGAGATCTGTCTATTATTCATGGAGCTTCGTGCCCCAAATCAACCTACCTGATACCATTGTGCTTAAATTTATATCCATAGGTTATATTTATATATACTAAAAAATAACCATGATAAGAAACTCACCAAAGGTTTCACAAACACTTGTTCTTTAAATTACTCAGACATGCAAATAGAAAGATATTAAAATGCGGCGACTGACATCTAACTCTTATTCATATCAAGAGTCTTCCTTCTCATCGCAAAATGAATTCAGCCAGCCACTCGTTGACTCATCTTATTCCTGCAAAGTAAATATTATGATTCAGAATTAAATACTTCGAGAAACAATAGTAGAACCCTAGCTTCTTGCTTTTGGGTACATTATTGGTTACAAGATCTAATAACTTTTATCATTAAATGGGACATATACTATTATAATTAGTACTTAGACGCGTAGAACTGTTAAAAATGAAGCATTCCAAGAAATACATACATATAGAAAAATCAAGAATATAAATTAAGGAGGCCATGATCCAATAAAGTCAACATCAAATAAATGAATAAATAAAAAAAAGAACATGCAAACACTGGAAGCTAAATGTCAAATTTCGAATACTATATAAGTTCCTCCCAGTTGTCTCGAAATTTTCACTGCTAAAATTAAAAACCAAATGGAGAGATCCAGATTTCTAATCAAACTATTGTTACCTCTTACTCTAAGTGTTTTTCTATTCTCCGGCTCCATTTCAGCCCAGCTGAAACTAAATTTCTACTCAAACACCTGTCCCGACGTTGAGAAAATTGTCCGAGCAGCCGTGACGGCCAAATTCCGGCAAACTTTTGTTACAGTTCCCGCAACCCTTCGTCTCTTCTTCCACGATTGTTTTGTTTCGGTAAGCTGAATTTGCGTATATGTTTTTATCAGTCACTTTCTTTATATTTCGAACAACATCTAAATCCAAGACATGTGTGTATATATGCGTATATTCAGGGGTGTGATGCATCGGTTATAATAGCATCGTCGGGTGGGAACACGGCTGAAAAGGATCATCCGGACAATTTGTCGTTGGCCGGAGATGGATTTGACACTGTGATCAAAGCCAAAGCTGCTGTGGATAAAGTTGCTAGATGCAGAAATAGGGTATCTTGTGCTGATATTCTTGCATTGGCCACTCGTGATGTCATTGTCCTGGTGCGTAAATCTTATGACTTTTTGAAAAACTATATTACTGCTTTTGGCTATATACAAGACTACAATATAATGGCATATAATACATAGATACATAGATAAATCAAATCTGAATAGTTTTATTACACATTAAATTCAACAATTTGGCAGTCTAAAAAAATTTGTAAAACTTAGGCTGGTGGGCCTTCATACAATGTGGAGTTGGGGAGATTGGATGGTTTGAGTTCAACCGCAGCAAGTGTTAATGGAAATTTGCCTCAGCCAACTTTCAATCTGAACCAGCTTACTTCCATGTTTGCAACAAGAGGCCTAACTCAGACAGACCTGATTGCTCTCTCAGGTAATAAATTAATCAAACAACATAAAAGATAAAGTCAGTGAACAAGATATACGATGAACAAGTCCTTAATTAAACATCGTCTGTTTAAAATGTACCAGAGTTGCATTAATCAAAAGTCTTACAAAATTTTGATTTTAAAGTTTGTCCAACGGTCTCATGAATTAGATGGGTCAACCTGATTCACACATAAGCGGATATTAATACTTTTGCATCACAAACTAGATGGATCAACCAGATTCATAAGTAGATATTGATACTTTGCATAAAAAATAATACATTTTTCATGGATCAAGTTAAAAAGGAGATCTCTCTCACAAAATTGACCCATTAACCCTATGCAACAGGAGTGTCTATGATTGATTTGTAATACTCGTTTATTTATGCGCACATGCAGCTGCCCACACACTAGGATTTTCCCACTGCAACAAATTTGCCAGCCGGATCTACAGTTTCAACCGAACCCAGTCTATCGATCCAACCCTGAACCGGCAATATGCGGCCCAGTTGAAAACAATGTGTCCCAGAAACGTTGACCCGACTATCGCAATTGACATGGATCCGACGACACCGAGAACATTCGACAACGCATACTTCAAAAATCTACAGAACGGAAAGGGCCTATTCACTTCGGACCAAGTCCTTTTTACCGACTTGAGGTCTAGATCCACTGTTAACACATGGGCCTCCAATACTCAGGCCTTTAATGCTGCCTTCACCCAGGCCATGACTAAATTGGGCCGGATCGGAGTCAAGAGTGGGAGAAATGGGAATATTCGGATGGACTGTGGACGATTTAACTAAGTTCGGCATGGTTCGGAATTTTTTTCTAAGAAAAAAAAAATCTGGGTTTCATTCATTTGGCGTGTGGAAAATGTATAGGGAGTCAGAGAAAGCTTCAATAAGCTGATTGATTGTTTTGTTCAATTTGTTTAAGCGAAATTACATTATTTCAAGGGTTCTGTTAAATCAATAAAGCGAAATTTAATTTGAAAGTGTTCAATTTAATTATGGATCATGCATAACATATATATGTTGGAGATGAGATTTTCGGAGTTCGGGTCGAACTAAAACATTGGGGTCTCAAGATCATAAGGTGTCAGTCATTTTTTTTATATTCTTATTAATTATTAAAAAGGGTTTTAAAATTTAAATGCTTTTGCTAGTACGTGGAGTGAAGTGAAAATGGGCTTTCATAACTTAGTTTGAACAAACTTGTGCAACCGAGTGAGCTTTGATACACAATGTTTTTTCATTTGGCAGAAATATTATCATATTTGAATTGGATGATTCCGGTATAGTCATTATTACTAACAGTTATCGGATATTCATTTTAAAAAATAAGAACCAAAAATAAGTTAAAAGGAGCAAAATGGATTGGTTACTTGAGAAATATCATAAAGAGTTTCTAGGGATTTTTTGAAAAAAAATTACAATTATGTTCTTTAATTGAATCGTTTTTTTTTTAAACTGCAAACACAGCTCTTTTTTTCCCAAGTAGCAGTTTTTTTTATTTTTCTGGACAGGGTTTGTGCATGATTATTTAGATTATCAATATTCGAAATTATTGAAAGTAAGGGACAAAGTACTATCCTAGAATGACTATTTATTTTGCATTGCTTTGCTGATGTTATCACTATATGACATAGGAATCAGCGTAATAGAGAAATGTTTTATTTAATTATTTACCCATTTTTTTGTCCTAAAGTTTTCTGTAAGCCCACCATTACAATCACATCTACTTTCTTTAATTAGCAGTCCCTGTGTTATCACGTGCACAGGACCTTGGCAGCTAAGTATAAAGTTGACATATTTGTTTGCCTTCATTGATCCCATATTCTATATTTCGTTCTGAGAATAAACATATTTTACCAAGAAACCCACTTCTACCATGTCTCGCACCACAGCCGACACTAAACTGCACAAGGGAGCATAGACCAGCTTGGAGGATCGGAAACTGGCCGAAGCTATCGATACCCACGGTCCAAAGCAGTGGGCAACTACTGCAGCCAAATCAGGTTCTTTTAACACAGCTAGGCCTTTAAAAATTACTTGTTAAAACTATCTATATAGTCGCATGTCTTCTTTTGGGCTTGACCGATGTGCCAAGATAAAACGGATGAATTATTTGAGTTGAGGCCACATATAAAGAGAGGCAACTTCTCTGATCAAGAGGACTTGGTCTCAGGGTCCACAAACCTCTCGGACAAAGGTTAGCTACATTTCTGTTTCTTTTTTATGAAAAAAGGAAAAGATGTTTATATTTAGTTTTGAATTCTCCGATCAGATAGTCATTGATTGAGGCAAGGTTACCAGGTCGAACAGACAAGAAGATAAAGAACAACTGGAATTCCCATCTACGCAACAATAAAATAGGCCAGGAAATGGCAGTACCAGTTGCAGTGGAGATTTGAAGATCAAGATCCAAGATTGATAAGAGTTATCCGGACAGGTGAATGCAGCAGCGCAAGTACTAATAATGCTGTGGTAGGCTCAGCAAGCGGCTTTGATGTGGATGACTTCTTCGATTTTTCTAATGAG
This sequence comes from Dorcoceras hygrometricum, assembly GCA_001598015.1. Taxonomy (NCBI): domain Eukaryota; kingdom Viridiplantae; phylum Streptophyta; class Magnoliopsida; order Lamiales; family Gesneriaceae; genus Dorcoceras; species Dorcoceras hygrometricum. The sequence goes on from KQ987736.1 coordinate 121,910, forward strand.
GATCCTTCAACCATGGAATGGGTTAACAAATTTCTCGACTAAGATGATACTTGATTTTGAATCATTACCTAGTGTGTTTTCAATTGTAGTGTAAAAGAAAATGAAGTGTTCGTTCCATACAGATACTTCGGGACAATGGTGTTTTATGACCCGACTTCTATGTCTACCAATTCAACTTGAAAGGTATTCAAGTTTTAAGCAATGAGCTAGGGGCAGATTGTAAAGAAACGGCCTCGAGGATGCTGCTATGAAGTGTTAATCACAGTTTTAAACTCCTTTACACAGAAAAAAGCTATCAATTATCATCCAAAACAAAAAAACAAAACAAAACAAAAAACAAAAAAGAAAAACAAACAGTACAAAAGATTACTTGGCGAAGGTTTAGCTTTGTTTCTATTGGACAATTGTGCAAACAACAATAATCATGGAAAGAATGCATAATTGCTTGAACACAACCTGCATACACGAATCAAGTTGGGTTGACGCCAAACTACAATAACATCAGCTTGCCATATGAAATTAAGAGATATACCATAACTGAGAGATCATAAAGGAACATAACAAGGAAAACTTACTTAAACATGTGCAGACAAGTGTGGAAAAAGGATGATTCTGTCCCCCACGAAATATGTGGTATGCTGTTAACCGACAGTATTTGGTAGTGGTCAACCCCAGGCCATGGAGCACGCATAGTTAACCACTAATTTACCATCAAAACCAAAGTTCTGAAATGCGAAGATGACTGTTAATGACAAGTAAAAGAATACCTGCTTAACTCAATTTCTCAAAAGTTGGAAATTATGGTAGGAACAGGTAAGAAATAGAACTCATAATGTCCTAAATTCATATGATCCCGAGCCATTAAGAAATTAAAACTCAGCATTGTTTATAGCGATAAAAGCCATATCCTCAAAAGTAATAAAAAGTGTATATGGATGAGAAACAAAGGATAAATAAGTCGGGTCAATATAACTCCAAAACTACGGCACAAACAGCAGATCTCAGAGACATGACACGAAAGATAAGACTTCGTACATTATATAGATCGATGACCAACTCATCGGGATTTGGCGAGAAGGCGCTGTTCACATACACAAACTATTAAAAAAAAAGAGGAAATTTCAGAAACAATTGGAGTGAAACTTATACATCATGACCAGTTTCGAATGCATAATATGACTTGCCAAAGTTTCCCTGTGAAGTTGACGGCGAAGAAAATCAATCACTTTTACAAACTTGTCAGCCCCAGCAATCTGCATTTCAGAAAAAATTAACTCAGTCAATAGAAATATAAATTTGAAATTTGAGAAAAGAAATCTTTTCTTTGAGAATTTCAAGTGAAACAAAATCTTTCTATAGCAACCAAAGTTATCGAGTTTGCAAGACAAAACCGCTAAACTATAATATTCCCTACTCTGTTGTCGATCAGCTATCAAATTAAGAAGATATCGGGTAAAATTACTTATCGTGATATTGATGAAAGAATAAATCATTTTGGCTGTTGCATTGCGTGATTGAAGTACTGGTCATTTAATTTTTGGAACATGCTATTTCAATAGTCAATAGAACACGTTGTGACTGAATCTGTAAAATCGAGCTGGTCAGCATAATACCATTCTTGTACTTGTTGTCACACGTAATAGTTAACCATTCTGATCTGAACCTGAACCAGTCCAGATTGAATCCTCAGGTCCAACAAATCCGGACACAAGGCAGAATAAACCCACAAAGCCCTAATCTTTGCTCACTCTCTATTAGCAATAAAAAAACAAGCACTGCACACAATTCATCGAATGCAAGAAACACAAAAACCTTGAATTTAGCTTGCTTAAGGATTGGAGCATCGCCTGTTGCTCTTAGGTGAACTACCACTGCATCAAAAACAATATGAAACGATGATATGGAGCGGAAGAAGAGGGAGAGGAATCAACTACCACGATCGGATTATCGACGAAAACTGAACATTGAAATAAGAAAAACACACAAATCCGAAAAAACTGACCTTTACGGGTCTCCGACGCCATCGTCGATCTGCGAAAGAAGCTACAGGTACTTGATCTAATTATTCTCTACTTTTTACGCCTTACAAGTTACAAATCGGGGACGATTTTTAATTATATTAAATTCCTCCCTGGACATGGTTTCGGTCAACCTCTGTAAACTTCTGTTGGTTTTTTCTTATTTTGGTTTTCTTATATTACGATTGAACAAAAAAATGATAATAAAAAGTGTATATTATACTTGGAACATGATGAGTTATATTTCGGACACACCCCTCCATTTGAAAATGTATTAAGTTGCATAAATAAAATCAATTAATTAAATTATATTCGTAAACAAGTTTCCAAGCAAAGTGAGTTGGTAGTCAAGTAGTAGGCACTTGTGTTGGCTGCAAATAAAGAATTTTTCTAAATACGGAGAAGAACGAGTTTTAACAAATTCTTCATCATCCCCAAGCAACTATCTAAATACACTGTCAATGGTCCTTCCCCATAAATCAGCAAATAATCTATATAAGAGCATGCTTCAGCAATTTGATCGCAACGAATTCATCCCATAAACAGAAATGATATTAAATGAACGCCATAAAAGTTTATTATTGTATTGATCACAGATGACAAGCATTAGACAAAAATTTACAAATCTTGATCCATTATGCTCAACGGTTTTACAAAGATAATGTTGCAGAAAACTTCCGCTATCCATGTCTTTAATTGCAGAATAACCATATATCGATATCGAACTCAACCAATACTTCAGCCTCAATCACCGACTCGGTATCAATATTTGCACTGATTTTCATATGTGGTTTGAAATAAGTTTGGAGAGTAAACAATAAACTGTCGTTTGTTCGCAATCATATATCAATCTTGAAACCAGTCCATTGCAGAATCCATAATGATCATGGACCCTATATCAAGATCCTGGTGCTTTTCATCAGGAATTTGACACGAATTTGTAGAAGGATATCCGGTGCTGTTCATATTATTGAGTGAATCTTCCCCCAACCCATCATCCAGCTTCTGATCAGAAAATGTGAAGATTTCAGAGCTGAATAGATCAGAAAAGAACTTGTCGTCCAGTTTGAAATCCGCCATGCCAAACTGATCAGATTCCAACTTTTCCGCCTTATGAGTATTATTTTCAACTTGGGACTGTCCAAATGCAGGTGTGGATTCAACGTTCTCGACACTTTGGGAAGGATTCGTTGTGATGAAAACCTCAGAAGCCCTTTTCGCCTTCGTACGAATTACATGTGATCCTACGCTGTTGGGAAGTTGAGGTTGGCTTGCTGATGGGTTTTCTTTCTTCGGTGAGGATCGTTTGGCCAGCTTAGGATCAGCCATAGCTCGCTTCTTGGCAATGTTTGAGTTCCAGTAATTCTTGATTTCATTGTCTGTTCGCCCAGGAAGCCTTCCAGCTATTAAAGACCATCTGTATAAAACTAGAAGCACCTTTAAGAATGCGACACAATAAAGCTTGTATATGAGAAACAAAATGAGGCAAAACAATGACCTGTTTCCAAGGAGCTTGTGAAGTCTGATAATAAGATCCTCTTCATATGTGCTTATATGGCCTCTCTTGATATCAGGTCGTAGATAATTCAACCAACGAAGCCTACAACTTTTTCCGCATCTATTTAGACCTAAATTTTCACCAAAAATAGTTGCATCAATTCTGAAGAAAATCATATTTGACAAAGATGAATTCCTATTTTACCTGCTTTCTTGGGCAGCTTTCGCCATTTTCCTTCGCCGTGTATCTTAACATAATCCATGAGAATTTTGTCTTCCATGGCAGTCCATGCCCCTTTGTTTAGGCCTTCTTTGGAACAAGGACTTCTCCCCATCCTTATTTTAAAATCTAGACAGAGTGTTCCAAGATTGAATGCGTCTCTTCTATGCCATGAGACAACAAAAACTGTCCCTTTAAAGGTTGAAGACTTGTGGGGACTTGCTATTTTCTGGTGGGTTGTGAACTAAATGTCATCTTCCTTTTCATGTAGCAATTTCGGCAAATGCAAGTATCCCCTGTATTATATATTCATATTTAACATTTACATTCGTGTATACATGAAACTAAATTTATTTATAAAATAAACCAAATGGTAACCTAGAAAAGTAAAAAAGCATATCAGATCGACAGTTTGACAAAGTAGACTCTATGATTAAAGAATGAAAAATATCAGAGGCAGAAGGAGGGATTTGGAATTCAACAGCGCGTAAAAGATCTTACTATTTATACTTCCACATAGCACTAAGCCACAGGGTACTTGGACACGTGTGAGAAATGTACCTCCAGCGATGCAAGACACTAAAGAAGAAGGTTCTATGGCCTTGAAAAAATAGCAGCAGTACTGCTCTGCAAAGAAAAAAAAATGAAATTGCCATATAAAAGAAGGCCTTTGATTTGGCAGCATGATTAAATCCTTAAAAGTTAATATAATTCGGGCAATCTTCTCCTCTTTAAGCTAACTTCTGAGGTGAAGTCATGCTAAATCCATATATCCTTATGGATCATCTGTTGATATCTTGCACCTTTACATGTTAGAGTGCTCTTTTTGAACCACCATCTGATGTGTTGCAAACTTCACGTGCATGAGTGGAGTGTATTATGTCTCAAATCGACTGAATTAAGTTTTGTAACCACCATCTGATGTGTTGCAAACTTCACGTGCATGAGTGGAGTGTATTATGTCTCAAATCGACTGAATTAAGTATTTGAAATTATATATATATATATCAAACTTCACGTGCATGAGTGGAGTGTATTATGTCTCAAATCGACTGAATTAAGTTTTGAACCACCATCTGATGTGTTGCAAACTTCACGTGCATGAGTGGAGTGTATTATGTCTCAAATCGACTGAATTAAGTATTTGAAAATTATATATATATATATGAGACATGATATCATACACAACCAACATCCCCACCTCCTTCCCCTGACTGCCACGTGTCACCATGTGATTGGACCAACATTTTAACGTCCGCCTAAAAGATTCAAAAAGACAACCCTGTGATCGACTTTCTTGTTAAAACGCTCAAAACATTGCCTATGTAAAATCAAGACGGTGGAGAGGACAGCTCCTGGGCAACAAATTCTAGGATACTGGTATATATGGATTAGGACCATCCTCTTTTAGCCGGCTTTTGGGGTGAAGTTATGACAAATTCAGAATTAACCTTAACAGAATAATATCCATATATCGATGAACAAATGCTAATTAAATTATCTTGTGAAATCACGTTTTTAAATGATGAGAAGGTAATAAAATTTTATTTTCAGTCGTTTCATATGAACAATTGCTATAGATGGATTCCCAGTAGGTCTTTTCCTTCTTACAGGGTCACAAAAAGTAGGAGCTAGCTGGATTGGCAAAGAAATTCTTCGATTTTGTGAAGCTAACACCGAGCAGGCTGCCAAGAATAGAGGGGGGCTGATTTGATGATTTATGGTACATTTCACGCATAAATATGTGGTTATCCATCATCAGTATCTCTAGCAATTTCCTGCAGCTCTGAAACGAATGAAATCTCGCAAATTAGATGCGATTACAGTCTGTAGATGAAGCATCTACATATTAGTTGATCATAAAATCTACCCAAGCGGAACTAGATTCTTTAAGAAATAGCAGGGAAAATTTGTTGAAACAACATTGCATGTAATCCAACTCTATTTAATCTGTAACGGAACAAAAATAAATTTCATTTCTCTAAACTTTTTCTACACTGACTAAATCAACTTCATCCTTTCAAAATTAGAGAATGATAGATTTAAACCCCCTGTGCATGTTCTTTAAGAAACTGAAAGCTGACCGACTATTATGAATTTAGCGAGGATGAAACAAGTTGATTCCCTAGAAGACAAGAGTATGTACCTGAGGATTCAGACAATACATCTGCTTTATGATACTTTCCTGTAGAAATCAAGATGCCAAAATAAGCAATAGTATTTCAAGATTCTTCACACCACAGCATAATCGATAACCAATAAAAAATTGAGTGAGGGCATGGCCAAAAGGGTTTTATCAGACAAATTGGAACTGAAGAATGAGTTCACATGAAAAACAAGGCACTGTTGGTTGGATAATCACGAACTCGGGAAAAGGAAAACATACTTTGCGAAAAATTTTCTAGGAGCATCCACAATACAGTCAATGCTTATAACCTAAACAGGATAGGTTCCAAAACTATATGCAGAGGCAGTTTGACTGCTATATTGGAAACCAAAGCAACTTCTAAACTAATACATAGCACAAGCAGAATGGTATAATGGCGCCACAAATGCCAGTATACAAGAAAGTATTGCCTCGTCTTCACAGAAAATTACCTCTAATATCCCTGGATTTTGCATCACAATACCAAGAACACGACGTACAAGTCCCTTGTACACAAGTTCATTTACAGTACCATCACCGTTCATCCAGGTTAACAAGGGCCTACATTCCTTCCTTTTATGTGGAGAACTTTCAAAACACTTCAGAACTGTAGTTTTATCCTCACTAAGAATTTCAGTAGGTCGGCCCACAACATCTTCAGATTGATTTAAAATAGTGACTCTGTGCACTTCATCGGTATTTATGTCATTCACATTCTCTGATGTAACAGTATCATCTACATGCTGGACAGCATGAGTTGCCATATTTCCCTGCTCCATTTTACTCTGTTGACCTCGAAGGTGAGTAAAATCATGACGCATTTCAGCAACGGAGGTCAAGAAGTACTTTGACCGGTATAACGAATCAACTACACGAACGCAGTCATAACCATTGACCTACATTTAGATCAATGAGAAGCACAAAGTAAGGTTAGCTCCTCCACAGCCACAAACCATCCCATTCCCCGGAAAAAAGAGAAGAAAACTAAACATTTTTTTTAAACTAACTAAAAGAATAAATGCTGAACCAAAATGATTTTTTTGGTGGTCTATGTTGATTATGATGGTATCTTGCACTAAGATATTAATGACAATATCCGTATATTGTAAAAGAACTAATGAGCTAGCTTTAAACGTGTATAAGAGCTTGTGATACCAACAATCAAGAATAATGATTCATCACTAAACCAACCTTACAATCTCGCCCAAATACTTCAAGCACCTCAACCACAATTTCCAACACTTGTTCGTCTGAGAAGAAGTTGATATCATTAATATCATGAATCTCATGAATTTATGGAAGTTACTAGGTGAAGAGAAACTCGGTCTCGTATAAAAATGAAATATATGTAATACTTGCATACCTTGAATATTGAGGACTCGGGAAATTTCTTTCATACTCAAACCTTGGTCACCAGACTTTTGAAGGGCTAAATTAAGAATTCGGAAGGACTCGGGATGGAAGAACAAATTTTTCACATCATCAATACATGAAGGCGCCAAATTTTCAGCAAAATTTGCCATTGCTTCCCATGGTGATTCACTTCCATCAATCGTGAGGTGGATGGATCTCCTAGAATCGAAGATTTCTCTCGCTTGATCTTCTATGTCAGAATGTGATGATATACCGTCAACATCCACGGCAGACGACATAACGATCTGATTAGGTGCACCAGAAAGAGAGGAGGACCATATGTCATCTTTGAATGATTCAATAAAGTGTAACTTTGGGATCGTTTCACATAGCAAATGTAATTTAATGCCTGGAAAACCTTTCTCTCGGCGTGAGATGATCTCGCCCTCCCCAACAAATGAAGTTTTTGATTTCTTACATAGGTTTACACCTGAAAGCTCCCCAATATCAAGTTTACGTTTGGAAGTTCTGTTGTCTTCTGCCTCACCAATACCTTCAGCGGGTAAGTATGGGGTAATAGACAGTTCACCCAACGAGAGACTAGCACATAAGTTGAGAACTTCACCACATTGTAGATCTTCTGGAACATCAAGGCCCTCTTCTATCAGATCCTTTTCTCTTTCATGAAGCCAGTTAGCAAACTTAGAAGCTCTTTTTCCAGTATCCATGGGAAATGGCGATAGAGAAATACTATTAAGGAAATGGTGTGAAAGAACAAAGGGCTTGTTACAGTTGCCTCCAATCTGCGATTAAAGAAAAAATCAGCGGGATTAAAATGTAATATGCATAGGCAAAAGACAAAACTAGTCTTTTACCATGAGTTTCTTCTCTCTCAAATAGTTAAAAGCAGCAAAAAGATCATGCTCAGAATAATGTCGTAATGTTTCTGCAAGTAAAGCCGGCACTTCAGGAGCTGTTGAGGTGCTTAGAAAAATTAGCTTAAATAGCTCGGTAGCATTTGCAATCGCAGATGATTCATGTATCTGTCTTCCAACTCTTGAGCCATTTGAAACCTTTATGTACTTCCTGTGCTGATGGCTAGAACTCGACTTTCTACCAGAAGCTTTAATCCAATCCTCAACTCCCTAGTCATGACAAGCTGATGGGTAAATCCAAATTCATAAAAGTTCCACAATGATGGAAAGAAGAGTTAAATTTTTATCAGGAAAAACAAAACGAAATGCATTGCATAAACCATAAATCTCTACAGGAACCAATATGAGCACACAGCTGAAAACAGAATCAGGCAACGAATGAACCTAAAAATGTGTCCTCAACTGAAAAGGAGAGAACCAAGTTTTTCCCAGTTTGTAAGCCTAGAGGTTAGGAGTTTCTCCCAGTTTGTAAGCCTAGAGGTTAGGGTATCGATAATCTATATTTCAGCTCATTTAAAACAGTAGAGGGTTGTTGTACGGATACATGTAAAAGATGGTTAAAGTTAGATACGATGGAAATTTGCTACTTACATCTTCCATGTAATCTTGCTCAATAAAAACATCTTTAACACTCTCCAATTTCGCCGTTCTTTTGTGCCTCAAAACATTATCTAGTGCTACCTTGATATTATTTGCATCAAAATCATCCCATTTCCAGGACTCTGGAACAGAAGAACGTGTACCAGTATCTACAGAAGCATAATCCCGCACCATCATTTCGGAATCTCCATAGTTCAATGTCTTGTCCTGATATTGCTTGAGGTATTCAGAATAACGTTCCGCAAGCAAAGTGCATAATTTCATCAAAGATTTTCTCAAAGAATCAGAAGTTTTCAGTAATGCCATTCTTCGTTTGCAGGTATCTGGTGATGCTGGCAGATTCGGAATGGATACCCAATTTAGGCGGTGAAATTTTGCCCCAAGAGCAGCTCTATGTCTTGCATATTCAATGACCAACTGTCTGCAAATAATTGATCCACATGAAAATATGAGATTATCGTACCAAAAGAACCAATAATAACCTAAATGAAACAAAATTATATGGTACACTGAAAAAGGTAGAACAATTTAGAACAAGGCATTCACTAATATTTCATGTATTGGGTACTTGGACAAAACACTTTCCTATCTTTGCATGCAACAAAAATTAGGAGAATGATAAGTTGCTTTGAGCTACAGCTAAGATATTACATTCATGGAAAAAATTATGAATTAGCATCACCTATCAGCTTCTTCTGTCCATGAAAACTTTCTCTTACGCTGCTTCAAACTTGATAAGGCGCATTTGTAAATGCTCATACTGGCATCTTCATCTTTTTCATTTAATGGCTCCTCTGGATCCTCTATATTGTTGCCAGTATCATAAATCTGAAAATGAACTTATAATATTCATAAGTAGTCAGCCAAAAATGCAGTTTTCAGTTATTTGATTATAAGAATCTAGTTGTCTGACCATCAGCAAACTTGATTGTCCATCTGCAACTGTGGGTTCTAACAGCTTTGAGGAGACTTCGCCGGATTTATTTTTTCCTTTACGTGAAGCAAAAATAGGTTTGTGTTTAATTAGCTTCAACTTATGTCCTTCGGCATCCAAAGCTCTCTGGAATCTAGTAAGGCGCCGTACTTTCTTGTCATAATGGACTCGTAGCACCTGCATAATTTTTATTTTATTATGTTACTGCAGATTTGGAACACCCTCGGATATTATCAATTACCTTATCCCATCAATCGAGTGTAATTAAACTCTTATAGAGAATTATGCATGTAAAATTCCATGCTAGTTTAGTGCATGACTGAAAAAATTCTGATTTGAATGATCGATGAACATAGTGAAACAAGTTCTAGCTTCCTAGTTAGAGAAACATAAATTTCATATATTTAATAAACATCAGTCAAGGATTAAACATTGAGAACGAAATATTAGAAAGTGTTCGATTCAATGCTGTCGAATTGGACCTTTAGGTAGAAAATTTTGTTCTTGAGAGAGAACGGCATTTCCTACTAACAGACGAGAGTAATGACAATCAGCATTTTAAAAATAGGCTTCTATAGCTCTTTCGTGGTTAGCTTACCTTTCACCTAAGATTTGATGCCCTAGGGTCGACTATCGATCACTTTTGTTTTACGATCAAACATTTCAATGATATTAAATTTCCTATCAAGCACCCCCTAGCAGGGTGCTGAAAACTATTAAAGTACTCAATACTGGTATGTAACAAACCTGCTCCAGAGTCAAATCAAGATCCTTAGCAATCTTTTCACACTCGGAGAATGAAAGTCTTCTGTTTGAATCATCTTTCGTCACACATTTGAGAACTTCAGCTCGCTGGCCAGATGTCATTACTCGTGCAGATGTCCAAGATCGAGAATGAAATACCTGTAAAAGTCCTGTCACTCGCTTGAATAAAAAGACTGTATTCAAGGATACAACATATAAATCAAATATGCAGATCCATTACATGTTCTAGATTAATAAATGAACTTTGCACTAACATTCAAATTATGTGACAATCAAAAAATGTAGTGCGAAAATAGAGAGCACCCACAACCATAAGAGAAGAGAAAAACTATAAAACCAACCAGGTTCTAGGTAATGCCCTTAGCTAATTTATACAGAGTCAAGAATCAAAATTGTTTCAGATGTAATCAGGGGTGCAGCTGGTTAGTCGAGCCAAAAATTAGCCATTTTTTAAAACATAACCTAAACTATTTTCTTCTCATGTACAAAACTTTTCAAATAGAACACCTATAACAAGAATAAAACAATGCAAGCTAACTAGCGAGTCAGTCTAGGCTGGAAATGCCTCAGCAGGACAGCGAGAATGACCGCTATATAACAAATGAGTACCTTGAGAAATAAAAATGTAGGGAAATTATATCTTAACTGTATGAAAATAGATTGTGTTGGCTTCTTAACATAAGGGTCTTCAGCAGAGAGGGATCTCAAACTAATAATTTGATCAGGTATCAAAGCCCCGCTACATGGCTCATCGGTTGTGCACAACCTACATACTAAGTAGGCAAATACAAGGTAAGTTGAATCTGTTCAGCTGTGATGTGTACCTAAAGCAAAAAGAAAGCTACTTTTTACCCTGCTACAAAATAGATTTTCATTGCACATGAGACTTAGAAGAGGAAACACAGTCAAACTAGCAAGTAGCCTGAGAAGCCATTTAAGCTTCGGCTTTGCTGCATGACTTCAAGTAACTATCCAGTAATTATTAAGATTGTGCGGGTTTCATTCAGGAAATAGAAGTCAGCAATCACATCCTCAATGAATGTCTTGTAACAAACTTAAGTGTTAAATCAAGGCTTAAGAAAATGTATCACCTTCTCGAGAATGTTGCATAGAAGATGTTAAGAATTAGGTGATATTTTGGACATAAGTTACTTCAATGACAAGTTTTTTCAAAATGCATACAATTGTTAAAAACATTATTCTAAATGCTTAATAGGCTGTATGCAGCGATAGTCATACGAAACAAGTGTATTATCTATAAAATACTCAACACAGTCTTTACATACAGATATTGTCATGCTTCACCATAAAAGAGGGGGAACAAGCAACTGCACTCCAAGTTAAACCATCAATAAGCACACAAAATAAGTAATTATGTGTACGAGTTAGTAAAAATAAGGAAATTAAGATCATAAGGAAGGAAAATAGAGGCTATTGCATCACACCTCCCGAACTGCAGACCCAGGAAATGCGTGAAAAGCAGCTCTTGGATCCACTGCGGCATAGCAATACTCCAGAGTGTCCCAGTATTCATGGACAGCTTTTTTGTTTGAAAGAACAAAATCATGTCTGATTTGAGGTCGAAGATCAGGAGAAACGAAACCAGGCGATGCAATTGCTGAGGCGGGTTCCTCAATGTAAGGTTTAAATTCCAGTGCATGAGAAAGAGTGGTATGTGGGCCGCTTCTGGTTCCATCTTCTGGCTGGCCATTACTTACTAGGCGAATCAGCTGTCAAAGATTCACACTTTAGACAGAATTCCCTTACTGAATTTTGAAAACAAATCAATAAATGAGAAGCTGAAATAACTTAATCCGCAAGACTGGAGAAAATTTAGTTTATAAACAATAAAGAGATTACTAAGGATGAATCTGTGTTTTCTTGATATGTTTGTTGTTCAATAATGATTAAGGGTTCTAACATTTTGAAATTCCAATCAAATATTAACAAATTGAAGCTGAGTAAAGACTACAAAAGTAAATATGGAGAGACTATATCAGTGTTCACTAACTGGTTCTCTCCAGCCTTATCCACCTAATATCAATTTCTCATAAATGAACATATCCAATTCTCACAGTGAATGACTCGGTTTGCTGTTAAGAGTGTAAATGCAAGCCATTAGCATATCTTAAGGTGCAAGGGAACTCGAATTCATGTGTGAAACCCAACCCAACCTAATACTTTGAGCATCCATTCACTCAACTGTTGACAGCACATAGTGCACAAGCAATAATTTCATACTGATCATCACAGCCAACAATACATAGCCACGATGAAAAGACCATAAGCTCTGCCATGGATTACATCGAGTAACAGTGTTATCAAAGAGCATACTGGTATTCCTCTCTTTCTCTATGAAAAAGAATTAGGGGCAATTGGTTGTTGTTTGTGAAGTCTACCTTTCACAAATTTTTTACGGCCTACTTTTGCTGGATTAGAAGGATGTAAGTAGGAAACTCGAGAGAAATGTGAGAAGATGTAGATGAAGATGAAGTAGGGGGCCAAGGGACATTTAACTCAGGGACACAAGTTTATAGAACTAAAACTTCACCTCAATGGATGAATAAGAACACAATGAGCGGTAATAGCTATCTAGTGTACCTTCAAACGCCTTAAGATATCAATTAACCATGACAATCGTCCAATTGCCCGAGTATCAACAAGGCCTTTGTACTCGTTCATAGGGAGATCAGAAAGTTGCAAACCACTTCTACATTTCTCAACCATTTCCTCGAGCTTTTGAGCAGATCCTACAACTTGTAGAAACAATTTAAGCGGCATGGATTTTATTGCGCTATCTAAATCAAACAACCAATAAGTGTTATGTGGATTTTTCCGGTCACGAGCTTGATTTCTGGATAAGAAAGCATCATCCCAACCAGGAGAACTGCTGACCCAACCCCAAATAAATATATGTAAAAGCTTTGTCCGAACCATTTTTGCCATAACAAACCCATTTGCTCGCATTGCCTCAGATCTCTCTGATTGAACATCTAATTTTATGTGATTTGGAATTCTCTGCACATTGTCCAACAAGGGAATAGATTGGCCCTTCTTCTGGTGAAAATTTGATGGTTTACGTAGTTGACTTTCAAAATCCCTCTGTCTAGCATGAATGTGACCCAGTAACTCAGGTAACGAACTATAAACAGATGGGTGGAGGACCACATCGATTATCCGATTCCGGCCACAATTTGTCACTGCAGGAACACTCACATGGAGGCATTTACAATGTCCTTCCTGCTGAAGTTTGTTTAGAATACGTTCCAATGTCTTCCTATCCATCGTTGTGGTTTTTTCCTTCTCAAGACTCTCAAGACATCTGTGTAGCTCAGGTTTTATTAAGAACTTCTCTTCCTGCTCACAGGTAAAATTCGTATCAGTTTCATAGAAAGAGCCAAATGACTGATTAAATATAAAAAATATTAAAATGGCCAGACAAACCTGCAACATTTGGAGTATCCGATGCTCTCTCTGTGAGTTGATTGCACCAACTGTAAGACAGGGGTGATTTAGACTTGATCTGCGCCTACGACGAGATACAGCAGCAGGAAGACTTGTTTCTTGAATGGCATTGTTTGTTCCTAAATCACTGACCACCAGCTGTAGTTTCTCATCAGAAACTGTATTGCTTGGCTCAATATCAGGATGCTGTTGACTCCATAGTGAAAGCTGCATACACTTGCCTTCACCACTCATAGTCATGCCATTCGACGGTTCTGTTATAACTGCTACATTTTCACTGTAATTACTATTGCTAAACTCTGGCATGGAAGCCAGATTATTCACCACCTGCAATGTCTGAGACAAGTTCTCATGAAAGTCAAGATTCAGGCTTTGTGAATTAGATTCAATGCCATCCTGCAGAACTAGGTCCTTTGCATTGGGAGCCATGGACGATTCCAGTTTAGATGATTCAGGATTAACGTTTCCAGCTGTCCGGACTCTGTACACCACACCTCTATCATGGCTTTCTGCCTGTAAATGGAATCCAAACCTAGTAAACATTTTATTAAAAATTCGCTTGTGGTACTCTTTACCGCATAGTCCAAGCTTTCTACACACCTGCTTTATCATAAAATTCAAAATGTATCAGAAACATACAAATATTCAGCATGTAATAATATTTTGCACAGGTCAACAATCATATAGCAGCTCTATTATTCAAGACAGACATCCAGTATGTGCAAAAAAATATATATAACAAATAGTTCTATCTGCAATTGCAGGGGCACTTCAGAATAACAATTGAGGCAACCACCTCCCAAACGGAGACAGACAAGAAGTACATAGATCTTTCAAGTCAGTTGGCACAGAAACTTTATTGGTCAAGATCCAAATTAATTGTCTTCGTAAAAAAACCAAGCAATAGACTCAAGGGTCATTTCTTCAAAAATAGCAAATAATGCATAATCAGAAATAGAAAGGTCATTAAGATAGGCACCAGCAAGTCTCGTACAAGAGTTCCAGTATGCATAGAAAGAAGCAGGAGACTTGTTCATGTTTAGGGATACGGCCACGGGCACAACTTTAAATGTGAATGACGAAATAAAGATAGAATCATATACAGCAACAACCAAAGTAGGAAGCAACAGAGAAAAAATTAATCAAGTGATCAGGCTTGATTGAACTTCATTTAATTCTTGTCTGCGAACAAGCACACATACTTCTGTATTGGTCAACCCTTTTGATCCTTCAGAATCAATCATGTCATATACTTGACGCAATATGGGAAGCTCTACTACTTGTTCGGTAATTTGTCCTCGTTTCACCAAAGCCATTGACTGTTCCGTATCATTGTCATTTTGTCTGCATACTTGGGATTTTGGATTGAAATTTGATGGTGAAAAACTTTGAAGCAGGCGCAAACAAGTGACCTCCTGTACATAAAAAGAAGTATGTGTGCAGGCAGTTATAAAACTTGTATGAATTCCCAGGAGTAGACAAGATTGGGGAAGTATCCATAAAGCATGAGAAAACTGAAAAGCCTTTTTTTGCTGTAACGTAGGTCTCCATAGAATTTACTAATCCTTTCCCAATGTTCCCCAGTAAACAAGATACTCCTAAGTCATGCTTTACCATCACACTAAATTCTAGTCTTAAATCAAATGAATATGGAATAATGACTAGCCAAACAAACTACGAAAAGATAACCACTCAAACTTGTTGAACACTTTAACATACTTGTGTTTCTCTCCAAGTCATTTGAATGTTAACTATTTTATTTTACCGTCAAAATATTATTCACTGGGTGACAGGCTGCAATATTTCATGCATCATGCCCAAAAGTCAGATAAAGGGTTTTTCGTTGGGAAATATTTCATGTTATACAAAACTAATGATCATGCAGGAATCACCTAGCCACAAATATTCCATCAGAAAACAGATTACAATCAAAGGAACCCAAACAGCTGGCACAAGCAGCTCGTTCTCATCAGTACTAATAACTGAATTTTTTGGCCACCAACAAAAAATTGAGGAAAGAACTAAAGAAAAGGAAGGAGAAAGGTTCCTCACGTCAACCACTCTGAGGTATGAAGGATCACAAGAAAGGTTCCACTCTTCCACCACTCTAAGGTGAGGAGGGAGCAGAGGATTAGCTATTCTCGTTCACCATTTTTGCTAGTGAATTATATCAAAATCATCAAAGTCGCAACTCCAGTAAGCATACCTTCTTATTAACCACAGTACAGCATTCTTCTACAACTTGTGCATCTTTCAACCTGTGGCACATCTAAACAACAGAATCCATGTTAAAGCATCAACGTAAGAGCAATTAAGTGGCAAACAAAAAACAACATCATGCAGTTTACAGAAACAGAAATCATAGCAATATAAACAAATAAGATTACATTTCTCCAGGATCGGTGGCCAGAAGTCCCTCGGTAACCAAGATCTCGTTTCAGATCTGAGACAACAAGAACCTTTACCACCAAAAAGTTCATAATTAGAATGTTATGTGAACAGAACCACATAGTGCAATTGAAAACCCAAATCATACTGACCTTTCCTTCAGCCTTTTCTAATTTATCACAGATAGTTTTCAGTGCAGGTAAAAAGTCTTTCACGCGTACATCACCTCTAGCTATATCTGCACCAAAATCGTTATTAGTTTCAGCAAGACCATCAGCAACCCCTCTGTCCACCAAGAGGTTATCCTCTTTGGTAATTTCAAGCCTCTGCTGACAACTTAAATGCTTCCGATAACGATATAAATAGAGCATATTAGTGGTAACTACGGAACCACTTTTCTGTTCTCCATTATTGGCTGCCTCTTTCTTCCGAATAACAGTAGGCTGCCTCACAATCAATCCTTGGGTTTCAAGCTTCTTCAATTGGTAGAATAAATTGTTGGCTGGAACGTGTAATTGTTTGGCAAGATCATTTTGCGCAATCCCATTTTCCCTGAACATACAAAAATCGTAACATTCACTTATGCCAAATGCTTTAGCTTCAATGTTGAAAGCTGAAACACTCATATGACACATACTTCACGCATAATGCAAAACACTCGATGCTGAAAGTTCCTCGCACTCATCCTCTCAATCGCATGGTTACACGAAGTATAAATAAAAGGTCAAAGAATCACTCACTTTTAAGAGAAATAAGAATAAATCAGAAACGTGACAGATGGCCATCACACCGTTCCTCCATGGACCAAGAATCGGTATTGTGAAAATACTTGAATTATATCCAACAAAAGAGAGAACACCAAAAGTACTGGCATATAAGTAGATAGAATGTAACCTGGCAGCAGCGAGACGTTCAAGAATGAGACGCTGAGTATCGGACAGATTATATTCGGACGCCTCGATCTCGTATATTCCCAGAAAACACTTCCTCATTGCTTCTGTTGCAAAAATTTTCACATGCTCGCACTCTTCAACAGAACACTTCAGCACATGCTCAGCCGAAAAGGTCACTTCATCTTCCACGAATTGGAGTCCTGGGACCTCCACGAGATTCTCCCAAATGACCCGCTTCACATTGGGGCACAAAGGAAGGCCGATGGCAGCGAGGGAAGGGCGAAGCTTCGGCCACAGATTTTGTAGGTGAAGTCCATCGGCACCTTCGCAGCATATCTCTTGCAATGCCAAGTGGACGACAGAATCCATATGCCTGCAACCGACAGGCAGTTGATCAGTGGTTTTTCCTTTTTCTTTTTGGCGGGGAAGCGAGACTTGTCTGTTGTTTGGGGTTCGACGAGGTCTAGGGTTCGAATCGATTCAACGAATGGTTTTCTTCGTTTCAATCCCAATACAATGGCTTTCTTCCATTCCCACTTTTGGCACTTTAGAAAGTATTATTAAAATTACAAAATAAATAAATTTTGCCCTATACCAACATTCAACTAATTATATTGAAAATGCTTATACAAAGTCCTTCCTCTAAATCCGTGTTTGCCCGTAAATATCCCTCGATTTAAAATTTATATAGATTATCTCTGAAATATACAGAGATAAAAAGGCTAATCTTTTATAAAAAAAACTAATTATATTAAAAATACACCGTCATAACGTCTTTTATGTTATATAGATTATTGAGCCATCTTATTTTAGTTTTTTAGTAAGATGTAAATTATGTTATAGGTTGCATATGATGTTATTTAGTAAAACTATGATTCGTTATACAAATTTATGAATAAAATATATAAATAGAAATGTCAGTCACTAAAGTTCTAAATACAAATAGAATATGTAATTTACAAAAATAAACTTTAAATTGTCGATTCTGATCGTATTACATAAAATCATAATTATATCTTGGTGATTTTGATTTCAAATAATAAAGCCAAGATAAAAATTCAGATTACGATCCGATTTAATTTTTTATGTTTTTTTCTGATTGGGATACTGCTTTTTTATTTGACCTACTAACCAAGAACATTCGACGATGCTTACTACAAAAATCTTCAGAACAGAATGGGCCCAATTCACTTCGGGCCAAGTACTTCACTACTCGAGATCCAGACCCCCTGCTAAAACATGGGCCTCCAATTCTCAGGCATTCACTGATGCCTACATTCGGGCCATGACTAGATTGGGTTGACCGGTAGAAATAGGGATATTCGGATTGACTGTGATCTGTGGACTAACTGATTCGGGTTTCCATATTGGTTGGATTTTTTCTTAGGGTAATACAACTATACTAAGACGGTTACACGTAGACTTGCAACATATGCATTAAATTACAATAACAATATTCCTTACCCGAGTATAGGAGTTCTGTGTTTACCATGTTGTAACATATGTCAGAACCTGAGTACCGAATCAAAAGCTACCCCAGGACAATGACATCCATCCCGATCATATCGCATGTAGCCCTTCTTCCTTGGCTACAACATTTGCTAGCTCTTTCCGTGATTTTGCTTTCTCCAACTTTTTCTCGGATTGTTCGACTTCCCGTGGTCAGTCCTAATGCCTTGCTGGCAAACTATTATACTATAGAATAGTACCTTTTCGGAGGCATAAGGCCGCGTTATCACATACATTCATACACTCTTCTGCTTATCACTTCTAAACAGTTTGGCTGATTTAAGTATCGGACTGGCTTTTCATTGAAAATGCTTCTGGTGCCCTTTGACGTTTGCTATTGCGTGCAGGCCCAGCTCGAGGACAATATCGTTGTGAGGCTCTCTGCTCACAATTAATCTTCTAATCTTAATCAGTGGGTTATTAATGTAAACTAAACAAGTTTAACAATCTAATCTGGTTTATACATAACTTACTAAAAAAAAAAATTTTAACCAGCAGAAGCGTAAATCAGCAGAAGCATAATAAGTTCAGCTGGTAGCGTAAACATGATTTATTTACACAAATATTTCAAAGTTTACAGCGGTTACAAGCTAAGTTCACTAGTACACGCTTATGTCTTATATACAAAACCAGACGTTAGCAACCTAAGACCAATTGTCCCAACATCTAGACTATCAGCTGATGTTTAGTCTTCCTGCTGCTGATCCAGCGTCTAGGTAGTATTTCTCGCTACCCGTGGTTGCTCCCCACTAGTTCTTTTTTCCTGTTGTCATGCACACATACAAAACAAAACAACAGCCGGATAAACTCCGGTGAGAATTATCTCAATATAATCAGCAGGTACGCATAATAACAATAAAACGCACAACAGTTTATCAACTCTAAACAAATGCAATGACATGAAATGATTCTAGTTCTCCTCTTTGATCTCAGAATTGATTCCATTTCAGTTCGACGCCATCAAGATTCGTATCCGATATTGACATGAATATTCATCTATCGAAACCATCTCCGGCTTCGAAAATCAGGCCAAATCAGTCCTGGGCATTAGAATCAATTCAATTCTCTTTAATATGCAAACTCATGCAAATATAAAAGATCCACTACCTGTGATGGATCGACACACACATAACTCAAGTTCTAAATCAAGATCAGTTCTAAATCAAAACAGCAATCAAATATGTATGTGATTTAAGCGGAATACTCAAGAAATATCATTCTCGAGTAATCTAGTTCATGACTCTTCTGTCAGATTATACCTTTGTTCCTCTGTTTTCAAAATGCTTCAGTTAACGTTCTTACACTCTGTTCCACACTTCCGAAGATACTTGCAAGATCAAAGGTCGATAACTGAAATCCCGATGTTCACCGCATTTCAAATTCATTCCTATTTATAGACAATCGATCTCTGTATTTCTGCAGCATTTCCAACGTGTTCTATGTAAGTGTTGGGGATCCGGATCCGCACCCCGGCAGGCAGCGGAAGAACAATAAAATTATAGAACCGGGATGCGATCAATACGAAAAAACAGATCTACATGTATCGACATACATAGGGTGTTTCAGGCGTGTTACCTCTCTGGCACTTGTGCCTGGCTCCAACCGGTGTTTCAAGAACCCGGCGCTTCTCGGTAGATTGCGGTAGATACGCCAATCCGGTCCACGACCAGATCCGAGACTCCTTCGTCAGACTGCACTAGAAGTCCTGACGAGATCAGCACGAACGGATTCTCCACGTCGAGTTGGCCGGAAACCAATTTTCCGGCGAAGACGGCGGTGGCGGCGGCGGCGCACGGCGGCGGCGATAGAAGGGAGGGAGGGGCGGCTAGTGCTAGGGTTTTGAGTGTTGTTTATTGAATTGTTTAATTAATCAAGTCACTAAGTCTAATTAAATAGACTTAAAGTTGGACTTGGGCCGGTCCAACGGGCCCGGGTCCAAATGACGATATCAATCGCTGCGACTTCATCGTAACTCCGATCGCCGATCAGATCGGACCGATCGACTCAGTTTCCAAAACTGAATGTTATGATGTGAAAAACAATTTTTCAGAT